>JAOEHY010009623.1:0-47103 GCA_025447955.1 Psilopsiagon aurifrons
GCTCAAAAAGTGAAATTTCTCCAAAAATATTTTGAAAAAGATGCATAAAAATAGAAAAAGGATAAATGTCCAAAAAAGAATTATTTGCATGCTTGGAAGAAAACGACAGGTGACCAACCAACCGACTAACAACCATTATTATACTTCCAAAAATGGTTGTCCACCAAAAAGAGAGTTTACATACAACTTTTAATGAAGAATCTAGAAGCCATTTATAGCATATATTTAAATCATATGGCTGTTCTGTGTAATGGGGAAGATTGCTATTGAGATACTGCCTGACACCAGAATGATAGAACTGTGTTCTTCTGTTTTTCAGGTCTTAGGAGCAGATGAAGATAACATGGGGGATGGTTGCTCTCAGAAACTGGCATCTGCCAGGTTCCTTCGACTTTTGCTCCTTATACTGATTCCGTGCATTTGTGCCCTTATCCTTTTGTTGGTGATCTTGCTTACCTTTGTAGGTGAGTGCTAATTGAGTAAATTGACACATTTGTAAACAGGGAGACTAAAACTGAGACTCCATTCTCAAGTGCTAATGTAATTGTGGACATTAAAGATACATCTTAGCACATCTACCTACCTAACTAAACTACTTAGTGACCTAATAATGTTTCTGTGGAGAAATAAATGTGCGATTCAGATTTATATATTTAAAATGTATTCAAGGTGCTGAAGAAGAAACCTTTTCTGAATTTCCTAAAGTGGATTTTTGAAGAGCATGCTACCTTAAGCATGTAGTATGTAGGTGGTTTTCAGCAGTCATTTTACAAGTACAAAAAGATATTTATGTTAGAACTTTAGATCACTGTCAGTGGAATTGAATATTTATCACTTTATTTTACACACTGATGTGCAAATCTGATTTTTATTTTCAGGTGAAAGTTAATTTAGAAATAGCCTTTCTGAACATCCTAACTATAAAAATCTTTCTGAAGAGCCTACAAAATACTACTTTTTAAGGGAAAAACGTTCATTTCTTCTGAATATGAAATATGTATCAATGCAGAACCCCACGTATAATTTGTGGAAACTTGTTCCAGGCATATTAACTTTCATAATGGCTTAGTCTGTTAACTAATTTTGTGTCTTTTACAGAAGTGACAGGTAATAATTTATTAAATTTTTTTTTTTAAAAAGCCTTTGTTTGTTGCCTGTAGAGACGCTGACATATCTCATTACTGAATTGCTTCAACTACAACATGAGCAAGACAGTAGTGCTAGGTTAAAGCATTAATTCTTCAGACAAAAAAAAGTAAAAAAGCTATCTACTTTCAATGCTGAGGACTGCTGCGATTTTTGCTTGTTTTATTTTTTTGTTAATGAGAATATTTTCTAGTTGAGCTTCTTTAAGTAAGTCAGAAGCACATCTTTAAAAAGTCGGGTAATATATGAGCTATATAGATATAAATCTATTTTCCAATTTTAACCCCCCAACAGGGCACATCATACAGTCAAACAGTTAGCAAACACAGGAAGAAATGAAACATGTCTCAGTATCACCTTCAGCACTGTCAAAATCAAGACAACTTAAGTCTGTTTTCTCAATTCAGTCTGTAAACGATTTGCAGCAAAATGTTGTAGGCCTGTTCTTTTCATTTATCTTCAATTAGGGAAGTAAGAAAAAAACCCAAAGCTAGTCAATGTTATGACTGACAAGTAAGTCTTGGGATGTATCTTGAAACTAAGAACAGTCTGAAGTGGATTAAGATCAAATAAGCCTGGCAATTAGGAAATATGGAATTCAATTTACTTTCCTTATGTTAAGCATTCCATTTGTATCCTTCATATCCTCTGCCCTAGATTTTCATTCTTTAGTGAGAAAGCAGATAAAAAAGCAGGTGTACTTACATCAGATCTACTCAAGTCTCCTCCTGAGGCATATATCAACATAGCACTCATTAAAATGTATGAAATCCTCTGGGGAAATGGGACCTGTTCTGATCCTACTTACACAGCAAAAATCAGGACTATATCCTCTTAAGTCAAGGTTATTCCTGCAGAGTGAAGAATAAGGCATGATGGTATTACCCAAGTCTGAAACTGGCAAAGCTCCCTTCAACATCTTTCAAATTAGCACAATTAGTTTAGCATTCTTCTCAGCAGCTTTAATTTTATGTGCATTGATATCCTAGAAACAAATGTATTGATGACAGGAATTACAGAAGCAAATTCTGTGGGCAATATAACGTAGTCTGTTCTATTTATTGAGAATATAGTAGTTGATACACATTTCATTTCAGATCAATAACTGAATTCATTTACGGTCTAATTTGTTGAATTACAATGTAAAAGATGAGTTGACAGTCCTGGGGGCTGGACTAGATGATCTCTAGAGGTCCCTTCCAACACTAACAATTCTGTGACTGGCTAACACAACTTATTCTATATATAGGAAATTCTGTTCTTATTTATCATGAAATAGAGGAGTTAAATTTTGTGGCTGTCATTCCAGTATCTTTCACTGGTGCTTAGAATGTAAATAGATAGCTCCAGTATATCATTTAGAACCTTATGAACTTTTTGATTTGTTTTGTTACTTTGGTAACAAACTCATCAGAAAATTAGGCCTTCTCTATTTTACAAGAGAGTATTTTGTTTCCCATGGTAAATATGCAGGTAATTATTCTTTTCCTTCTGTAATATTTTTTAACTAAATAAGGCATGTACACACAAAAAAGTGTGCATGCAGCTTAGAACTTTCCTGTTCACTTTCCTTACATCTGTTTTGTTGCTTACACATCATTGCAAGTTCTGATGTTGAAGAAATGGATAAGTTGGTATGGGTGGAAGGAGACAGAGCAGTAGAGTTACATTGTAGTAATAGAGAATATGCTACTTGAGGTGTGTTAAGGGGTCCTCCTTTCAGAATGTGTCATTAACCTTTCAGAAATTATTTGCCATCAAAGTATTCAAGATGCCCTTGAAAACAGTTATTGTATTAGAACTGTTAGAATTAGAAAGGACAAAGCAAATTATCAGTAGGGATACACATTATTTTGACTAAATATACAAGAGACTTATGGTTCATAGAAGAAAGTATCAAGGTGAGTTGTTTAGCTTTGATTTCTTTTAAGTACTTACACTCTGGCTCTTCATACTCTTCTGTCTCTCACCAGGAATATGGCATGTGTGCCAATCTGCTGAAGAGTACTTTGTAATGAGTGAGTGTTGTTTCATCCATTGAAGTAGAGGCAGTATCAGTTGCTATGAAGGAAGTCTAGCCTTTAGAGCATGACCATGACCGTATTAATTTGCTGATTGTGTGTATTGTATCAGAGAACAGGAAGGCTTATGAACTGTGCATGCTATGGACTGCCAAAGACCTAACATGCAAGACCTTGACCATGAAGTTAGCAACATAAGTTTGAAGGAAGGGGGAAGGCTAGATTACACATGACTGAAATTACTGGTGACTTACAGTTTCATCTGGCCCCTATAGACATCAAGAACCTTCAAATAAGACAGATAATATTTTTTTTCCCCTGAACATTACAGTTAGTATGGTAAGTTTTCATCACTTTCCAGATAAACAAACAATAACTGAATCTATGGTTTGAATAGCTAAATCTTTCTGTAAAATGAAGACACCTAATATCACCTTCAACTTGTCTTAGGGTCTGTACTCTATGTCCCAGTTTGCTTACACTGAAGAAAAATCCTGAAGTAATGAAAAGTGTGCAGACACTACAGCAGTGAAAACTAGCATGTTTGTAAGAATGAAAAACTCTGGGCATGTTCATTCTGTACCCTGCAGAGAGGAATTGTTGCAAACCACTTGAAACGCTGTTCTTAAAAAGTCCTTCATGGCTGGTGAGCATTATATCAAATTAATTTTTTTTTTTGAATGCACAATAATTGGTTGCCATTGCAGTTATTTATCAGGGAAAAAAAATGCTTTATACTTACAGTTCCATAAAGGAAAATCAATTATATTTATCTAATAGTGATAAATACACTCCATGGTAGATGTCCCATTCCTCCCATTCGTTCACATCATTATCCTTAACTCATGTGGTTTTCCACCACCTCCTGTTAACAGCCATCCGCAGCTAATGCTTTGTCTATTGTTTTCTGTAGAATTCAGAACAAGCCTTGTGACATACATAAGGAACGGTTTAATATATGTCAGACTTATGCAATCCAGATGTAATTTTTGGGCATATGATCACTCTGCAGGACCACATCAATACTTTTGCTTTCCAGGCAAGCAGCATATCCTTTTACAGACATCCATGCATTTTGCAAAATAATGTTTAAAATATCTGTTTGTCTGTCAACACTGATGGGAATGAGGGTTAAAACTAAAGTCTTCAAGATGCCCTGTTGACTATGAATATGCAAATAATTGAGGGTTTGGTTCTCTCACCGTCCTTACATTATCAGCATGCAGTGTTTGTATTTTGACTTTGATGTGTATCTTGAGATTAATTTTGGTTCTCAGTGGGAATTATTGCAAGTGTTACGTGTGATGTGGTGTGTTTAACATTTTCATGTTACTCTCTTTAAAAACAAAGCTCACTCCAATAGCTGAATGTCTGTTACCCTTGTGTGAAGTATGAACCAGCCTGGGCAGTTCCCAAAACATTCTGTTGTTTGGGAAATCTGTAGCAAGATTCTGTCTGCCTGAATGATGCTGTCAGTGTTTTTGCGTGTCACTGGTTGAACAATGATGATTATTGTTAAATTATTTGAGATCTGTATTCTTCTTTCCCTTCCCTTCCCAAGAATACAGAAGGAGCGCATGAATCTTTCTTCATTAGCCAGCGCAAAATGAGTAACACAAGCATGGAGTTCAGGATTGGTTTCTGAATTGCAATAGAGAAATTATGTGTATGTTACATCTAATTTCTTGGGTTAAGAAAAACATTATACATAAAAATTCCTAGTTACATCGTGCTCAAGAGACAGGAGTAAAGAAAGACACCAGATAAAATTTTGTATTATATTTATGACTGTAACTGCAAACTTTCAGGCAGCAACAGCTGCTGAAAAGAAAGGTAGCTGCTGTCTTCCCCTCCAGCACTTTAGTGTAATCCAGATATTTTTGCTGCTACGCCTTTTTTACCTGGAAGCCAGAAGCTGATGAAAGGCAAAATCTCTCCTTTCTGCGCACCACCTTAGGAGCCTGGCTTTGTTGTGCAGCTTCTTTAAAAGATGCCTTCCACTAAGTCTGCTTTGAGTTCTGTTTGATCTGGGAAGTGATTCATTCTTTGTGTAAGTCACCTGTTAAGTTGGAAAAAAATAATTAATTACAGCTGACCTCACTTTGACCCTTTGGGCAGCTGGTAAGCAGTTTAGGGTAATGTCTTTACTTGACAGGAAGAGCAGGATATAGTTTATGACTGCAGCTGTACTGATGTGCAATGGTTTGGTATGCTATGGGACCTTCATATTATCAGTCACATGCCCATTTTTCAGAGTACATGGTCATAGGGAGAGACTCTGCAGAAGAAATCACAGCGGGTGTGTGCTGGATTGTAGTGACACAGTGTTTTATTAGCTGTGTAACCACCTCATTCATTACACATACTTGGTAGATTGCTTTGTTCTGTTTCATTAGCTTCTTAAATAAACTTGGTCTTTGGGAGATTTCCTGCTGTGAACTGCTAGAAATCACCACAGCATACACTGCCAAAATCTCAATTTAATAGCTTGAACAGTGTGACTATTTCTTAGATCTCATAACTGTCCATTTCAGATCTTTAGGTAAAGCATTAATTCCCCAGTAGTGAACAGCAACTGGAAAATGATCAGTAAAACTATTGGCAAAGCATTGCTTCTAACCAAATGGGTCTGCTGCCAATCCCTTGTTTTTGTACCAAACACAGTGAACATGCTCTATGTTTCTGACATTTGAACATGTCCAGCTGTAGCTGGAGACAAATACAAAATAGTTACAACTATTTCTCAACAAATTAACTACCTGGCCTATGATTTACCATCTACAGCTCTGTATGAACTCAAATCTGAAGAATAGTTGGATATAGTGTGCATGTATACGTGAATAAAATGCATGTGTCTGTGTGCGTTGTATGGCTGTTAGCAGACATTGGTAGAGAGTAATTCAGTCCTCATTACTCAAGAGATTTAAAAAGAATTGACTGTTTTAAAGCATCATAGTGTTTTCTTAGGTATCTTATAATTTAAATAGCTCCTTTAGGGCTCTTGGATGATGAAAAATCTCCAGGAAGCTTAAGTTAAGATTGAAGATTTACAGTAATATTTTTAGGAGGGAAAAAGATAAGAATTGAATATATGGAAGCCTAACTCAGAGAGTGGATTCTGTGGCTGGAATTAAGTGCTTGAATTCCTTACCATGCCTTGGGAGGATGAGAGGTGGGGGAGAATAAGGTGACTCAGAAAGGCTGTCCAAAACCCTCACATACTAAGTGGAGATAGAGTTGTCATCTAGAACTAGCCAGAGGTCTACCCCTGCCTTTCTCAAGGGCATACGCACCAGAGCCCAGGCTTATGCTATTTTGTGGGGAAAAAAGAATTAAAAAGAATTTTAATGCTACTGTTAAAAAGAATTTTAATGCTACTCATTGTCAGTGGAGATGATACAATGGGGAAGCCTTTTGTGTTAAAGAGGTTTGTTGTGTGGTACACCTGTCCAGAAGAGAAAGGGAGTTGTTAGCACTAGAGAACTGTGAAAACAGAACAAAATATGATATTGTTGAAAAGATGGGTTAAAGAAGCAAACAAGCATTTGTGGATGTCAGTGAAAGAAGTCAATGACCTTCTGCAGAGTGACAGCCATAGCTATTATTTGTAGTTCCAGAAGAAGAATGAACTAAGGCTGAGTGGGCAGGGGTTAGAATCTAGTGGGTAACTTCAGTATTTTCCAAAACAGTATTTATTAGTCCACTCTATTGAACCCAAAGGTTTTTTAAAACTTATTTCAAGAGTTTACCTGTCTGGTAATGTATTGCTTGATATTCTACTGAGTGATACATAAATAAACAATAATTTTTACTTTAATTTAAAGTCATTATTCATGGCTCTTTGGGACCAATGGTTTCCAGGCTTTATCTATTTCTGTGTTGAGTGGAGGAGAAGAGATGAGCCTAGGGAGTAGGAGAGAAAATGTGAAAATAATCCCTCAGTTATTCTTGTGTTATGGAAGAAAATTATGCACTTTTCAAGGGAGGGGGAAAAAAGACAAAAAAAGTTCATTTTAACTTTTTGAAAACTACAGAAAAAAAATCTACTGAAGTTTGAAACAAAGTCATCTTCTGAATCATTCAGTATTATTCAGATTCAAAGCTATATTTGGAATAAAAGCATCCAAGTAAAGCTGTAAGTAGGCACAATATCTGAGCATGATCAGTCACAGTCATATTACTACTGGTCCCCATTTGTGAAAAAATAGCATATTCATTCTTCCCATGTGGCCTAACCAGAGGACTCAAAGAAAAAGAAATTCCTGCTGGAATAGTTTGCAGGTGGGAGATTTTTAGTTGCTTCAGTAAAACACATGCAGTAAATTCCTCACAATCCCAGTAAATTATGAACATTTGCTGGTGGAAAAACAGAAATGTTAACGTGTATATATATATATAAAGTTCCCCTGGGTTCTTCCAGTAGAAGTTAGGCATAAAGTTTTATTTTACTTACAGTTAGTGACACTGGATCCAAAACAATGCAGGCTGGATAAATGAGGATACGGTAGATCTCAAATGGTAAATCTTTCATTGAACCCCATTATGTTTTAGGACTCTTCTGAGTTGTTTGGTTTTCTTTTGTTTGGGGTGTTGTAGTTTTTTTGCTGTTTCCAGTTGCTGTAATAAAAGATACTCAATGAAAAAGGAAATGCTAAGAATTGCCCATTCTAATTCTTTTATTCTTACTTATAAAGCTTTGCAACGCAAAGTCACTTCAGATTGTAAATGGAGGTTGGGTTCTTCTGGCATTTTTAGTGATTTGTAGCTGTGATTAATAAAGATTTCCTCCTGCCCAGTCCTTGAATTTCAGGCCAGACAGCTGATTTAGTCTAGCTGCAGAGCACATGAAGGTATGAGAAGTAGAACTCAGTAACAGCAGTGGAAAGGGGCTTAGAATATCTGAGTGGGTATGGACTGCATATGGTGCCTGGAGTTGGCAGAGCAGTGGTTTTGGCTAGGAAGGGTCTAGAATGGTGGTGGGTGAATGACGTGACTGAGAGGTGATCATGCCATTTTGGGAAACTCAATAACCAAGCTGAAAATGAAATTCAGCTGAGAGGGTCATGGGTGTTGTGTGGACTCAAGAGTCACCTGTACCGAGCAGCTAATGAAAGATTTTCCACTTAAGAGTGGAAAAAAAATCTGTGCCATTTGCCTTAAGTTCAGATGGTTTGTAGAGAGAGCAACAGGAGGTAAATTCTTGCTAATGGGCTTCAGGTGTGACTACCTTTTTGGCTTGAGGGGCTGTAGCTAGTTGTGGGAGTGAGAGAGAAGAAAAGGAGTTGAAAGGATAAGCAGAAAGTTTTCCACATGGAGCCCAGCTGGAGGAAGTAGTTTTTTAGGCCTTTTCTTTGGAATTTGGGTAAGGAAAAGCTGTGCTAGGAGTCTCCCATTGTTGAGAGGATAAATCTTAAGTCCCTTGCTTTTACTGTATTGTCTTGAAACAATGTGAGATGAATACTCAAGTATCAGTAGTAGACAACAGGAAAAGCTGTTAAAATAATCGATTTTTGCCAGGGTATGTAGAAACAATTGGGAGATTCTGTGGTTTTGAGGGTTTCCTTTCAATTTTCTGTGATCAGGTCTAACTAAGCTGTCTTTATTATGGTGGTTAAGCTCTTCCACATGACTAGCTATTGGCAAAAATCTTTTCTGGTATTTAACAAAAATTTCTCATATTGTTACGAAGTGGAACTTCTCTTCCTACATTAAATATGACTTTAATATATTTGATTAAAAAATTGAATTAATATATTTAGTTTTTGTTATAGGTAACTAAGTTATATGCCATGTACTTTTGAGATGCCTTCTTTTTCATTTGGACTAATTAAATATTTCAGTAATAGTCAGAGGTTAAAAGTACATTCTATTTAGTTTGAATACCCTGATGCAGTCTCCTTAGTGTTACACAGCTGTTTTGATTTGTGAACCATGATTACTTGCAACTGTTCAATACATACAATTAAGCAAAATCTTTGTGATAAAATAAATGAACAATAAAAAAATACAGCAAATGCCTAAAATTTTGGATACAACTATATATTTAAAATCTGGTATTGGAGAAAAATGACAAAAAAGTCGTGGACCTATATTTGGCAGTGGTAGTTAAATTACATAGTCATAGAATCATAGAACAGTTAGGGGTGGAAAGGACCTTGAGATCATCTAATTCAAAACCCTTGCCATGGGCAGGGACACCTCACACTAAACCATGCCACCAAAAGCTCTGTCCAACCTGCCTTGAACACCAGCAATGCCAGCATTCAAAACTTCCCTGGGCAACCCACTCCAGTGCCTCAGTACCCTCACAGTAAAGAACTTTCTCATATCCAATCTAAACTTCCCCTTTTAAAATTTTAGCCTGTTACAGTCCCTATCAAAGCGTCCCTCCCCAGCATCCCTATAGGCCCTCTTCAGATACTGGAAGGCTGCTATGAGGTCTCCACGCAGCCTTCTCTTCTCCAGGCTGAACAGCCCCAACTTTCTCAGCCTGCCTTCATATGGGAGGTGCTCCAGTCCCCTGATCATCCTTGTGACCCTTCTCTGGACTTGTTCCAACAGTTCCATGTCCTTTTTAATCCTCTATAGAGAGTACAATACCTCTTTCCATTTTAAAAGTTAGTGCACATAAAATATATAAAAAATGTATTGATTCACTTCAAGCTTCAGAATTAGCTTTCCAAAGATGGTGGTACTATGAAAACAAAACCAAATTGCACTCTATAATTGTAAACATGTGGGAGTTCAGTGACCTACTACAAACAAGTAAGTTTTAGTTCATGAAGCATTTGTTTCTCTCTCTGTTTCTCTGTTTATCCAACCAAAGACATAGCTTTTGTTTTGCTGTGCTATTGTTACTTTGTTGCTACATGAAAATCTTTAGTTCTCTTTAATTTTAACTTTGAAATAAATATTGCTTTTTAAAACTGTCATTATATTTATTATTGCCTTTCCAAAACACATTGGTAACACATGTCCTTCCAGGTGATGGTAATTCTGGTGCTTTTTTTTCCTTTCTTCAAGGTGTGTTAGAAAAAGCATGCCTTTATTCAAATGGAAGTGAGGTCCTCACAGTTAATGGTGACATTGAAACATCTGGTGATCTTTTGATGATCATGGCTGAAAACAGTTCCAAGACTGATCCCACAATGGATCTCAGCACACAACCTTCTTCTTGGACCACCATGCATTTATCCCATGTTGACCAAATGAACAAAACCTCAAATATATTTAGAGAGACTTTCCAGGAAAATACTTTTGCTCTTGCAACTCAAGCCACAGTGCTCAATCCTCAACCTACATATGATGCTGCTTTGGCAGGGGGTTCTGAAGAGAGCACCCAGCTCTTTGCCACTGTGGAGGAGGCAAGTTTGTGGTCTACAGATGCACCCTTTAACAACACTGAGGGGATGACCAGTCTCCCAGTGTTAAATCCTACCCATCCATCTGTGTCACAAAAAATGGATCAGAAAAAAAGTAAGTTTGTGTTTTATTTGGCTCCTTAATTCTGAGTCAGAAAATACAGAACATAGTGTTGGCATGCTTCCTAATGTGTTCCCATGAGTTCTAGAGAATGTGTCCATTCTGATAATTTATTTTGTCGTGCACATTCTGTGTTGCAAGCAACTGGTTTCTTATCAGAACATTTGATCGACCCTGTTGAAGATGCAGTAAATTCTTTCAGATATGAATACTTACAGTTATGTTCAATTGGTGTAGTTAGGCATGCGTACCAAGGCTGAAATGAGTTATGGTAGATAGCTTTCAGTTTGTAGAGTGAATTTGCTATGCTTTTTTAAAATTAGGTATGTGACAAGTAGCTTCTTGAACTTGAGATGTAATTGCAGTTATAACTTTTTCAATGTTAATGGCTAAATTCTTCTCAAATTTGAAGCAGTTTCTCTATGTAGCAAAGAAGTTCCAGAGATGTTTCTGAGGATTATAACCAAAATGTGTAGAGAGAATAACAGAACAATAATTAACTGTGATCAGTTTGGTGGTTTTGTTTTGCCTGAGGTTTTTTTTTATTTGTTTTGTTTTGTTTGGGGTTGTTCTTTATTTGTTTGACTATTAAAGTAGGTGAATTTCATTAGTGCTGTGGTAATCCTATTGATTCATCAGATAGTGAAAGATTCCCTGATACTGTTTTGCAAACAACTGAAATGTTGGGGTACCCTATTAAAATGAATTTGTTTCTCTTAAACTGTGTATCATTTTGCAGTTTCAACATACTGCATATCAGCATGCCTATCAACTGTGTATCAAGAGCATCCTTTTTGCTCTTGATCCCAGCAGAGCACAAAGGAAAACTTATTCCAGGTCATAGAAAGATCAGAAATAGATGAGGTAACCACTATCTAGAAGAGGCACACTCAAGTAAATTCATTTTTGAAGTTTCTATAAAATGACAATGAGAAGATGGTATTTGACAGTAGTGATAACTTCTGCAAGGCCACTGAACTACATGTTATTTTGGGGAGCAGGTCTGTGTGTCTTTCCTCTGTTGGATTCTGTGTTCTACCCATCCCATCATTAAACAGGCAGATAAAAGTTGGTAAACTGTTACCTCTTTTTCTTATTCTTCCTGGACTGAAGTAAAAGTAGGGAAAACCTTTGGATAAGACCTTACTGAAAAAAGAGACCAGAACCCTGCTATACAAAAGAGATTTCCGTTTGAGGGCGTTTCAGAGTTGTATTATGCTTTTACTCAAAAATTAGCTTTCAGAAATAATAAGTTACTATGAATCAGTGACTTGTCAGTATTTTCTCTGTCCTGTAAACCATAGTGGCTCCACAGGCTTTCTGTAGGTTTTGTTTGCTAAATAATTTTTCATATACAGATTTCTGTTATTTCCCCCCCTGTACTCCAGACTTAGAATGAGTATATATAAATGTACACATATATCCTATTAGCGATTCATTTATTTAGCTCTTTTAGTAACTTGGTTTATTATCATCATAATAGGAACAGCGTACAACTGCAGTGTGTTACTACACTACAGGTACTTCCAATCCATAGGGTTTTCTATAATAACTGTAGCAAAGGACACCTCAGAGTTAGTGGCTTGATGATTAATGTTGGGCAAAATTGTAGGGCAATATTCTGCCTGTTTTTCTTAACTAGGTCGTATTTGATGTGTTGTGGTGTCTGATTGCTCCTGTTCTAGAAGACTGTGTCTTTGCATTGCAGTCTTAGTAACTGGGTAGATACAGAATAGATACTGTGTAAGATTCAAGTAGTTTGCTTCTCTATATTCATGTAGACCTTGCCTTAATTCTGTGTGCAGATACAGTAAGTAAATAATATATTTTGGTGATCCAGAAGAATTTGGTCTCAGAATAGCTATGTGTCCCCATCGCTGTGCAAGGCATGGAGGACTAGAAAGCAGGGGAATTTGACTAGTACACAGGGCTCCTCACTATGTTGTTTGTCCTGGCTTTTGCAAATCAACTCTCATCATCAGTTTCTTTGATCTTTCCCACTAAGCTTTGCTCCTTTTAGAGAACTCTGAGAAAACAGAGAACATGGTCTGGTGTCCACACAAAGTTCTTAGGTGTTCTGATGTGGAGGGAGATGGGGAATAACTGGGAGATGAGAGCAAAATAAACTTTGGAACAGTGAGATTGGAGTCGCTTTTTAGAGTAAGAAGGATTCTTTTTGGAACAAGTAAAGCCTAATGACCCCATGTTAATGGTGGTAGTAGATCAAATTAAGTCTCTTGCTTAGTGCCTGGATCCAACTTCAACTATTAGAGTGCACCTAAAGAATAAACAAGAGCTAGCATACAGAGACACTTCATCATTTTATAGTAGCAGATTCCAGTGTTCTGCAGTGAGTCCTGATGAGCATTTTCCCATGAACTTCTGTAATCACTTTTGAACCCATGTAAAATGGTTTGAGCTTTTAAGGTGTATCTTAGAAGGAAATTAACCTCTGAATGAAGTGTGAGGCTGATGTTCCATCATCAATGCACACTAGCAGATCATCCATCAGTACAAGTTTCATCTGGTTCAAGTATGGGGAGGTGAATGCATTTCTGTTGATTTAATGAGCATGCATAACTTGAACTTTATGTCAGTTTTGTGCAGGGTGTTCAAAGACAAATGATATGTCATACAACATAGAGACTGCCAGTGCAAAACAAACCAGACAAAATTCTCTCAACACATTTCAACTGGCATTTATATAGCTGTAGTGGTTTTGGTCTGGTGTTAGCATCCCTAGCACTAAATTTGCTTTACAGGTGAACCACAGCTTCAATAAAAGACATTAGAACGCAATAACAAGAGAAATTATAAATATTCTGACCATATGGTATTCACTCTGGACTTTAAAATAAGTAAGAGATTGCTGAGTTACTAACTGGAGAGGAATGAAATTTGGCACATATGACATCAATTATTTAAAAGTCCTTGAAGCAGAAGGAAGTTCTTTGGCAGAAATTCTAGTACAGAATAGACAATTGGGTAAATAGAAATGCATGATACAGTAACGAAGAGACAAAGAAGTTTATTTTCATTCTACAAGGGGAAATGATGTCTCCCAAGTCTGTTAAGAGAGTTCTTTGAAGGAGTCATTGAAAATGCTGGTTAATACAACATACTTGGCTTTTCAAAATGCCGTTAACGAGGGTCTTCACGGAGAAGGCTTAAAGCCATTCTTCTCACAGGGCAATTGCTTATTTAAAGGCAAAAGGAAAAATAAGAATGAATGGTTAGGCTTTCCAACCAAGAAGATTACTGATGGAGTCTTACATGGTTTTCTGATCTGGAAAAATGGTGAACACTCAACAACCTATCTGCTAATACAAAATTAGCTATCTTATAATGAATAGCTGGGAATCACATTAAAGTCTCATAGTAGAGAGAGTGATAAAATATTTAGATGATGGTGCCAATAGACACAAGAGAATGCTGGAGGGTGGGGAGCAACCCTAAGTCTATGCAGTACAATGCTGGACTCTCAGCTAGCTTTGCCACCAAATAAACAAAGACCTGATGGTCTGCTGTGACAGCAGTCTGGTTCTATGGCTGTCAAGAAGACAAAGAGGGTGTTGGGTATTGTCCTGAACTCCGTGAAGAATAAATCAGAAGATCTCATTACATCAGTGTCTAAGGTCAGAATGATAATAGCAGAATTTCGAAAGGCACACAGCAGGCAGCCAGAGCTGTGGGTGCATGGAATTTCTTAGTGAGGAGACACTAATAGGAGGAAGACAGTGTTTTCTTCCTGGAAAACAGCTGGCTAAAGAGTGAGTGATGTGGCAGTTACCCATACCCATTTTGAGTGTTCTGGTGAAATGGAACAGGGAAAAATTAGTAACTGGGTTTAGTGGTATCAGTAGGTGTTTTTGTTTGTTTTCTGGTGGTTTCGTGGGGTTTTTTTTTGTTATTTATCTGACAGTATGTTAATACAAAAAAGAGACAATTGCCATGGGATGATAAGAAAACCAGAAAGTGTGAAAATGCTTGGAGAACTTGATGAGGGGTTGGTCTGTTGGGGCCTTTTAAACACAATAGTCCAGTGACTTGTGAAAACTCGAGATTTTAGGTTGACAGAAGTTGTTATTATATTCTTAGGTGGTTGTTCCTTACATTTGTTCTATACTCTAATGCTGGCCCCTACCAAAAGCCAGCTGCCAAGATAAATGTATCCTCCCTGTTAGAAAGCAAGTGAAGGAATATGTTTTCCCGTTGAGGGATTTGAGTTTGCATGACTTCATGTTGAAATGTTTTTTGAAGGCCTAAGTCACTAGCACATTCATGGGAGAGTTTTCTGATAGCAAAAACATCAGGAAGGGAGTCTTAGATGAACCAATAGGTTCAGTAATGTATATTCATAGAATAAGGAAATGTGCAGTAATAGTCTGTTCATCTGTCAATCAGTGCTTAACAAGAAAGGGACATACACTGAATAATAATTGCATTAAAGAATAGAGGATGTTTTGTCAAGATAAATATCAGTACAATTTTACTGGTAACTCTTCTGATCTTTGAAACCAAAGTAGTCAGCAGTTAAGCAGTAAAGTGGTGACTGACCGTGGGAGTGTATGAGACTGAGTGGAATGTTTTCATTTCAGATGAAGCAGACTCCCTGTTTTGTAATACTGCTGACTTGGGGAGACAGGAAGAAGGAGACAGAGTGATGACTGACATTCTTCCTAGAAAAACGTCCTGTAAACTAATGGGATATGCACTGGGACAAGAAGTATTGGCATCTGATTTTGTTTCTTTCACTCACTGCTGTGTATGCATATGAATATTTAATATCCCTTTACTTTTCTGCCAAGTCTCTCTTACTTCTCTCCAAGCCCCTTGCAATTTCACAAAGAAAGTTTCAGTGGAGATCTATGACAGTGCTCCAACCTCAGTAGGAAAAGGAACGTGAGCGAGCTTGATCATCTTCTGCAGTTGGCATCGTCTGGGGGAGCGCGGGGACAGCACTGGGCCTATAGACCTTTCACTGGGAAAGAACTAAGTAAGGACCAAGTTAGATAGAGGTAAGGTATGTGTTTTTTCCAGTTGCAGGTTATTCTGAATGTACT
Organism: Psilopsiagon aurifrons; assembly: GCA_025447955.1. NCBI lineage: Eukaryota > Metazoa > Chordata > Aves > Psittaciformes > Psittacidae > Psilopsiagon > Psilopsiagon aurifrons. The sequence goes on from JAOEHY010009623.1 coordinate 15,713, forward strand.
TGACAGAGTGCTAGAAAAGGCACACATCCTGAATTAACATGGGTTTGGTTCCTGTTCAGCTCCTCCCTGCATCAGAGGACTTATTAGCTGTTTCAAAAAGCATAGGATTTATGTTTACTTGTTTTGTCTTTTACTTTTTTCATGAATAGCAAATAGCATGTGAAGGACCCTTGGGTCTGTTCACATTTCGTGTGCACCTTTGAAACAGAGTAGTTAAATTTATTTGCAATACCTTGCTCTGCATAGAAGCTTTCCCAGTCCTCTCTGTCATTTGGCTATGCTTAATTCAAACATGAAATAATCTCTTTTTCTCTACCCAGCATTTCTTACTTTGTATTTGGTGTTCTGCCACTACTTGAATATGCAAAGAAGTAGTTTGGACCAGTTTTCTGTTTTGTAGAAAAGAGCAGTATGAGAACCACTAGTGAGGATAGCTGGATGGGATATGTCGCATGTGGCACAGAAGCAAGAAATTCACTGGCTAATGCTGCTCCTGCTAAAGACTTTTTTTTCTGCAGAAGCTAAAGTATCCAGTAACTGCATCCCAAGTCAGACCATAGGCTTGCATCTCCCTAGTCCCCAGTATTTCAAGCAGTGACCTAATAAATCACTTTGTCTTCTAGCTCAGTTTAATTACTCATACAAGTTGGAATAGACTCAAGTATATGTGAAGCAATAGCAGCAATAGACCCACGGTAGATCTTTACGGGTATTCTTGTCCTGAAAAAAAAAAATTCACAATGTTAAAACAGATTTTCTTCTGAAAGGGAAAATGGTTTTGGTTTTTCATATTAACATGGAACATAAACTGTGGTCTCCTAAGTCCCAGGCTAGGAATTTAGCTACTCAGCTGTGGCTTTCCATGCAAATGCAAACATGAGTACACCAATATTGTAACTATTAAATTTGTTAGTGCTTGAGTTCATGCTTGAGAGTGTTTTCTAGCAGTAGCTTATCTCGCCTGTGCTTGCATTTTCTCTCATAATTAAAGAAACAAAGGTAAAGAGCATCCTCTAAAATTCTGGCAACGCAGTCCTCAACAAAAAAATAATCACGAGAGCCATTCAGGCTTTCTTGTCTAGCAGAAATTTAAAATTGAATTTGCATTTCACATGGCAAAATTACTCAGAAGAGAAACACATGGTGAATTTTCACTAAATCCAATAGCAAGAGCATGGCTTTCATCGGTTTGCTTGTTCTACCATTGCCATTTCCTATGGGTGCATGGGCATAGCTTGGAAAGAAAACCATCAAGTTTCTGACATATAAGATGTATTATCTGAAATACAAAATATTCTTAAAAGTCATTACTCTCTATGTAGAATTATCATGGTTTATATAGAGTAATGATGGCGCTATACCCTGGACAAGAATATAGAGAGATTTCTGCTATAACTGAAATTTATAAGGAAGAAAAATCTTACTAGCTTTTATCACCTGGTGCATTGCTGCTTTTAGGTAATTAAGTTTGCAAAAAACTTCAAATACCTGTGTGAGAATTGTAATGAGATTGCTAACACTGTCATAGATTTACCTATTGCTAAACTTGCGATTTCAATTCCCTTTAATAAATTCATGAAGGAGTCAGGGAATATTGCAACTATTCTGCGTGTAGATTATCATCTGTCCAAATGCCATCTGTATAGGATATTTAACAGACCTCAGGTATCTGTTGGGATTAATACTGTAATGAGTACTATGAGTATCTATCACACTGCCCTTGCAAATCCATGTATCTTTACTCTTTGTTCTTTCAGCAGTGTGGTTTACTTTAGAATGAGAGATTTGCTTCTTGGAAATTACTACAGAGTCAGCTTTGTTCTAGTCTTTAGATGATGTGTGTGTGCTTCTGGGGTTATGCATATGTGTACCTTCAAAACTTTAAAGACCAGAAGGATTTTCAGCTTTATGCCTTTTATGCATCCATTATGGTTTTTTGCATCTTGTTGCTTGTAGTTTAAACATGTTTATTGTCAAAATTGAACCACAAGCTGACCAAGAAGCTAAGCAAGATGTCATATGTTTAGCCTTGCATGAAGCTTTCTAGGACAGGAACAATGAAGCAAGGCATGTCTTAAGATACTTGGCTGAGAATTGCAGCCACAAACTTCCTTTCCAGACCTATCAGCTTGTCCGAAACTATTAAATTATTTGTGTGGTTATGTCAGCAAAAAGGTGATGTTAATACATGTTTTAGTCTATGTTGTGATGAATCACTTTATTTCCAAATGTACATCTTGTGTCTGGTAGCAACATGTCATTTTTAAGTTTTATTTAAGTTGATCTGCTTTATGCTTCTGCATCATCTGTAATGGATTATAATAGAGTGCAGCCAGGTGTGGGTGTACAGCCATCATTAATATAAAATAGTAAGATAGAAACTTTTGTCCAAAAACTGGAAGGTCAAAGAATTGTTAACAACAGAAAGGGATTTACGGTCACTCTCATTTTTTGTGTTCATATGAAATTCAAGCACAACGTAATGACTATCATAATTTGAAATCATTCTAGGGATGGGAATTTGAGAAAATAATAAATAGCCCAGTACAGTTAAAGGTCTATTTAGCATACAATCTGTCTTTCTTACCTTTATTATTAGTGGTAATTAAAAAAAAAAAAATCCTAATGATACTCTATAATGAAATAAAATAGCAGAAATTCAGAATAGAAATGGGGAGAAGCTTTTTCACTGTATGAGTGGTACAGCAGTAGAACCCTTTGTCCACAGTGGCTCTGGGATCCCTATCCTTGGGTGTTTCTAAGGCTTGGCTGAAGTAATGGGTGACACTGGCAGTCTCACTTGGAACAGCAGGTTGGCTAGAGACCTCCAGATGACTCCTTCATCCAGTATTTCCATGATTATAAGGTATAAAAAAAAATATTTCACTTACAGAGTAAATAATGTGCATTTTGCATGGTTGGAAAAAGTTTAACACTTTACTTTGTCTAACAGTATTTGAGATAATTTTGTCTTAAGTCTCATGGGAAAACTTGTTTCTCTGTAACATAGGCAATTTAACAATAAGCTATAGGAGGGCATTAAAGGAACTTTTCTGTATTCATTAGTGGAATTATGTGAATGAAATAAATGGGCTTTCCATTTGAGGAAGAGCAATTGAAGTACGAGGATTTAAAAAAATCTCAGTTTGCACAAACAACTTGCAAGTATCACTCTTAAGATTTAAATGCAAACCAAACATACAGTTACAGCCTATATCTATGCTGCCTATGTTGAGTATTACAACTATTGTCTTTAACAATGCACTGTGTTTGCTTTTTTTTTGTTTTGTTTTGAACGTAACAGTATTGGTGCATATTTAACTGTTATCAATCAAGCTAGCAGTCATTTTCACTTATTGAAAACAGATTTGTTAACACCCCCAACATGATAACAACCAGACAAAACCATCTGGATGCCTGCCTAAGTCCTGTGGAAGCTACCATTTTTCTATTGCATTGTGGATTTTTGGTTGTTTGTTTTTACAAAGCCTATCAAGAGGACAAAAGTCATGCACATGTTTTAAAACAGTATCAAAATCCTGTCCAACCTCATATGCTATGGCAAGTAGTCTCCAAGGATAACTGTGATACTAAAATTTATTTAATTTTGTACCTTTTGTTTTTTTAATGGTAGATTCTTAGAAATATGTCTCCAATTTCACTAAAGAAACCTGTAATTGGGAAACCACATATCAAAATACCAGATGTAGAAGATAGGCCAGCTCACACCTCATGAGGAGTAGGTGTTCAGACTCAGCTTTAGCTAATGAGCTTACCTGCTCACAGCTGTGCCTGCCTAAGGATTAGAGAAGCACCATGGTGAAGGAAGTGAGGCTCCAAAAAGTGAGGTGGCTTAATGGAGAATCTTGCTTTTGGTCAGGAGAATAACTGAGATAGAATTTATGACTGTATTAAGCTCTCAGCAAGAAGTGTCTGGTGCAGACTGGATGTGGTGTTCCACTGTACAGGAGCTGGCACAGATTGCACTGAAAAAAATTATGATAACACTTCAACTGTGTTCTAAAATGAGAGTTATATTTCCCTCATGGCTAATCTGTGACCTGGGAGATAATGACTTCTTTTTCTCTCTGCTGCAGGTGGTCAGTAGCCTTATCATCCCTCCTTTTGGTGCCTGAGGAGCACAGAGGGAGCTGGGAATCATTCATTTCTTTCAAATTGTACAGTTCATTAGCTGTACAAAGTTAAATGCGGAACAATTGTTCTCAGCTAGGCTTGGAGCCTGACTTCTATTTCAGATCTGCAGATGGGGTTTGCTGTACAAAAGTGTGTTTTCCTCTTTCCTGCATAGTGATGCTAAGAAGGTGTCCACATTCCCTTTGCTCAGATCCGAACAGTGCTGTATGCTTCTTTTTATGCATTGGTATTTGCTGTTTCCTTGAGCAAACTCAGCTCTAACACTACCTAAGTTAGCTCTTGGCTGGCTTGGCACCAAAGTTGTTTTAAAGGAAATGGCAAGCATACATGGTTGTGAGGAATCAGTTTTTTGCCCTAGCATCAGTTCAATTGTCCTGTGAAATGTTTTTCTCACTCTGTTGGTTGATCTAAGAAAAGTCATGACCTTCTGTTAGAAGCTTACTCTGACAGTAACTTGATTGTATCTTTAGGCTAGCATGGCTGTTACTGTAGCATGAGACCCTGTAGTAGACATGAGTGTGTCAAAGGTCTGCCCACTTGTAAATATAACAAACTTAGTACTATTCCTCTTGAGGTTATGTCTTTGTGCTGTGTTGAAGCTGTATAAAGATACTCCTGTTAAGCCTTTCTTCAGGGATCAAGACATTACATTTCATGGGTAAAGTGCTTCTGATAAACCAGGTTTCTGAAAATCAGCAGGATCATTCATGTCCATAATCACCTAAAATAAAAGCTGTAAGTGTTTTTACTCAAGTGCATCTTAATTCTTGTTTCCATTTTATAGTGTACTGTAGAGGATCTCAGTTCTAGCAAAGGAAAAGATTTATTTTTCACAGATTGAAGGGAAGCTTCTTTTTACATTGTTTTTCCATCCTTTCATAATTTTTTGCATTTTGGTACGAGAGGTATTGCTGTTTGCAAGCACTTTCTTTTACACTGGCTACAGATGCAGTGTTTGCCAAAAATTTATTGACTATGGTAGCAGTCTTGAGAGAAACATTTGTCAGCTCCTCAAGGACATTTTGGTCTTGACAAGAGAGACTGTTAGAAATAGGGGTGCTGCTGTCAACAGCACTTTCACAACAGTGAGGAATTGAGTATTTCTGTTGCCTTTTCCTTCACTTCCTGAGTGTTTAATGTATGCTTGTAGGTGTGAGCTTTCTATTTCCATGGTGCAACTAAATAGTTTGTCAGCTGCAAAGGAAACGCAAAGTATCATGGAGGTGATGATTCTACCACTGATGTTCTTACGCTAGTTGGGAATTAATCTGTTTTGGTTTTGGCAGTTCTAGAAAGGCAAAAGCTTCTTTTTAGATCAAATCAGTGTTGATGTTACAAAATTTGTGGAATTTTCTTTTATGTGAAATTTGGTTTTCAAAACGCTTTAGATGACTCAAAACTTTGAATGCCAAACTGGAATTAACCATAGGTTAGTTATTCGAAAAGCAAGTTCTGATAAAACAAAAGACATGCTGAACAAGCTTATTTAGCGTGACTTTGATTTTGTTTTTCAGAGAACACCAGGAATTTAAAGTGTATGTTACCAGTCTTGCTTGTGGCATTTTTAGCATGTTTTAATGGAGACCAGCCCAACACAGTTATTTAACAACACAGACTTAAGCACAAATAAGTCTTCTTTCAGCCGTTTAAAAAGGAGTCTTCTCATTTTGAGCAAAGTATCTTACAAACCTAGTAGCTTTAAAGATACCTTGAACTGTCCCAGCCCTTGACTGATATACATGCTTTCTAAATATACATGGGATGAGCCATCATGATCTGTATTTTTCTGTGCACTTTAAAGCTTTGGTGCATTTCAGCACAGACATGAAGGATTTACCTACCTTCCAGTGACAAAAAAGTCTTTAAAACTAAGTTATCTAGCACTTTGTACTACATAATTTCTGGGTAATTATTAGTTTTATATATTCATTCTACTTAACATAGAAAACCCAAACCCTTTTATTCTCAAAGTAGATACTTAAGCTAACTGGTCAATATTGCTGTGGATTGACCTTGGCTTGCTATAGATACCCACCCAGACACTTTCTCACTGCCCTTCCTCAACAGGACAGAGGGAGAAAATGGGATGGAAGAGCTCATGGGCTGAGGTAAAGACAGGGAAGGTCAATTGCCAATTACCATCACAAGCAAAACAGACTCTACTTGAGGAAAATTATTTGCATGTTATATCGACAATTGAAAATAGAGTTGGATGGTGAGCAACAAAGACCAAAACTAAAATCCCTTCCCTCCACCCTGTCCTCCTTCCCAGACTCAACTTCACTCCTTTCCTCATTCCTCTACCTCCTTCCTGCTGTGAGCAGCGCAGGGAGGATGGGATTGTGGTCAGTCCATAAAAGCTCTTCTTTACTGCTTCTTCCTCCTCCTATTCAATGCCTTTCAGAACTGCATGTCTCATTTTGGATATCCAGTGAAAAAGGTTAATTTTTTGATATGGCAGTCTCAAATATTCAGTTTAGTGCTTGCAATATGGGCAAATAAATTTAGGAACACTCTTTTTATTTGTAATGTTTTCTTTAGCATACACGAATTTGAACTGCTTATAAAACAAATGCTATCTTCTCATTTAGATAGATGTAGTTTTGGAAGGATGACTAAGTACCCTGGTTATATCAACTGTTTAGTATGTTATTTAGATAAAAATGCATATACAGTGTTTGTATTCTAAGTGTTTCAGCATTCCAAGAGGGAAAATATGGAACTGAGAAGTAAGTGACATGAAAGTGTAACAGTTCTTTAGGCCTAAGGTAATAGTTTAACATGCACACACACCGGTTACAATAAATTTTAAAATAGGAAAAAATTATTTCTTTCAGAATAGCTTACACCTTCATAAGTACTTTTAAAATTCTTGTGTAAACAATTGCTTACAAGTCTTACCTAAACCGTAAGCCTTTAAGTGCAGAAGAGCTGGTCGAAATCCAAGTGGAAGAAAATAACAAAGAAACACCAGCAAGGTGGGATGTGTTGAAAGGAAAATTGCACTTACTATAATTGCACTCATTACTGAAATGCAGTATGCACTCATAACTAATGATTGTTATGTCTTGGATGGGGAGAAAAGTATATGAACAGGGACATACAAGCTTTATCAGAAAACACAAGATTGTAGAAATTACAGAATGAAACTGACATTGCAATACAGAAAGTGAAGGGGAGGTAAAGATGGAAAATGAAAGAAAATGTAATTACGTGGGAGATTAAGTTGTATAAAAAGTACTTTCCACTGCATCCAGAATAAGAGAAGATTCTGGGGAGAGGACAGCAGGGGTCTCCAACAGATGGCAAGGATCATTCAGATGCTGAGGAGCTTGAAACAGTTGGAAAAATTAAATGCATTGTCTTGCTATTTACAATGGCAAATTTAGGACAGATGTGTAAAAGATGAACATTTTCAGGAGTCTTGAAGGGGGAAGCAGATAAAGAAATAAAAAAATAAAAACAAAAAAATAAATCTTTAACTGGCTGTTTTAAAAACAAAGCCAAGTGAGGCGGATCCAACCTGAGAGTATGAAGAAAACTGACTTAGACTGGTGCATTTTGAGCACTATGGCCAAACTGTCTGTGAAGTCTCCTTATTAATTCCAAGCTATGATTCAAAATCTGTCCTGACACAAACAGCTGTAGAATGGCCAACAGAGTATTATTTGGAAGAACTGAGAATTTTATACTGAAGGAAATCATAGAAATGATCCAGAGATGTTGATCAGACTTGAAAAGAATTGAAAATGTCAAGTTTCCTTAAAGCTTTTTCCTTCCACAGCTTGATTCTAGTTTTCTGTCCGTATTACATCTTCCTCCAGTTTATACTCTTATATTCAATGTAGCCTGATAGACACTCATCATGATTTTATCCTGTAGGTGGAACTATCCAAAGGACCCGATTCTGTTACTGCATCTTTGATGTGTCCCAGTCTCTTCCTTGCTTCTATCTAGCCTTCCGTGCAGAAGGATAATCTACAGTTTCCCATTCTCTTGGGCTTCCTCTCACAACTCCACTGAATTTTTTCCACATGACTCTGAGTCTAGTGTCTCTATTTAAGTTCTGCTTGGTTGGCATGGGGTTTATCTTCTCTGTGACGTGCACCTTTATGCAGTGAGAAGCACGTACATATTATCCAAATATGACGTGGCTAAGTGGAACCTGGGCTAGATAAAGGAATGTTTAAATAAGACCGAGCAACAAAGCATGAGAAGAAACTAAATCTCCTTTGTAGAATTGTTTCAGTGTTTTCAATTATTCTTTCATGTTACTTGAGTTTGCAAAGAAAGAATATTTTTATTAGACTATGATGTGTTGCCCTTAGCGGGCTGCCAGCTACCCACCCTAATGTCAACAGGACAGTGGGAAGAGAAAACAAGGTCAGAAATTTCCTGGGTTGAGTGAAAGATGAGAAGATCACTTACCAATTGCCATCAGGTACAAGACAGACTTGACTTGAGGAAAATGAATGGTGTGTATTGCCAATTAAAAATAGAGTTGGACGGTAAGAAACAAATGCAAGAATTAAAACATCTTTCCCTCACCCCAACCTTCTCAAGATCAACTTCACTCCTTCATTCCCCACTTCTTTACCTCCTCCCTGCCCTGAGTAGACAGGGGGATAGGGAATGGGGTTGTGGTAAGTCTGTAACAGTACCTCTCTGCCACTTCTTCCTCTTCACGCTTTCCCCAACCTCAGTGTTGAGTTTCGGCTAGGGTGACTTTTCTAGCAGTAAAGTGTGGAAACAATGAGTGGAAGAGGCTGAGAATGTGTTTAGAAGGAAACTGTCACACAGTGTACACGCTTGACAGCCAAGCTGTCACTCACATCAGGACATGGAGTTGTGGAAATCGTGTTTTCAAGCTACCATTACTGTGAAAAAAATTGCGGAATACTTTCTTGCGAAATAGCTGATTTTAACTCCTCATCCTTAAATTGTGGAGGAAAGAGTTCGTAGAGCTGCCTGCTGAGTGGATTTTGAAGGATAGAGCCTAGTTCCTGGCTTTTATTGAAGTGTGTCAGGAGAAAATTACTCAGAGGGGTGCTTTCCCAAAGTTACGGAGAAAACATCTGAAAAGCTGTATCGAATGTTCAGTTCCAAGAGAACTTCGTAACTGGAGAGAGGCCAAGGAAATCTGTCCATCTTTTGTTTTAATTAAAATAAAAAAATTACCATGATGTCATAGGAAATTAAAAGCGATATTAGCATTTTTGAAGAGTGTAATGAGTTTTGGAAAGAAGCTTTGCTGAAAAGACTAGGTGCTGGGTGGAATGCCATCCTCACTTGGTCTGGAGCTGAAGGCTGTGATAATCCAGATATTCAATGGCAACAGGACAGGGGAGATAAAAAAGGCATTCTGGACCTTCATATGACTCACATACGAGATTGTGAAATCAAGCAGAATCACAAGATTCTTTTAAGGTCAGGAGGACATGGCAACTTGGGATTGGGACAAAATTAATTTGCTGAAGGTTATTTCCACATTAATAAGTCTGCAAATTGTTGCTTTAGGCAGCAGTTAGACAAGTTTCTAATTTAGAATGAGTGAGTTTGGTTTGGTTTTGCTCTTTTTAATGGGATTCTTAAAAATTTTTAGCATGTTTTAGGATTGAAGATGAGATTTCATTCCATATTTGTAGAGTGTGATACACACAAATCTCTCAATTTACATGAATGTCAGAAAAAACCCATATAATTAGGAGCCATGCTGTTCTGAGCAACAGCTTTTTTCACGTTATTCCCATTCACTGTTCCCACCCCCTAGGTATTGCCAAGCATAGTTTATATTTAATGAATTGTCACTAGAGAAAAGAAGTAAGTTGAGGCTTTTGTATGTGTACTTGGCATTTACCATCTTCACTGCGCTATTTCCTGATTGTTTTGAAAAATGCTTAGTGCTAGTACATTATACCATCAGTCAGATTAGTATTCTGGCACTGAAGGGCCACATAGTTCCTAAAATGCATTCAACCTGTACATATAGAGCAGAATTTAGTAATCTGGTAGAATAGTCATGCATTCTGAGGTTTACTGCATTCTTTTATTATATATGTGGCAGGTTTTGAGTGTAATTAGTTTTTCTGTTTATTTTCGGGGAAAAAATGCCATTATTCATACTGAAATATATTTTTACATAATCTCTCTCTCTCTTTTTTAATTGACTACTGCTCATTAAATAAGCAGTTCCTTTTGCTTATTTTTCTCCTACTTGTCTTGTGCTGAGTGCTGTGTCTGTATCCCTGTTTACCTATATAAAAACCCATTTGGCACTGAGCAGACTTGCTTGTCTGAAAAGTTTGTTTGTCTGTCGCAATTTGATGCAAAAATAAATGTAGGGACTTATTTTGTGCAGTTGATTGGAATAGGGAATCTTTGAGTTTTCTCCTTATCTCGGTTTAGGTAAAACAACTTTGCTCTTAAATAATGTGTTACTGAAAGTATGACTGACTTTCGCAGTTGTGTGGAACTTGAGATGTCCCAGGAAAAGCAGTAGGGATATGTCTGCCTGCTGCTGGGTTAGAGGTCTGTGGGCATCTTCAGAGAGGGCTGGTACTCCTAAAAGATCAGATAGCTCCGGGAACTATAGCTCTTCTTTGTCAGGATTGTGTGGATTTTGAAAGGTCTAGAGGAGCCCACACACATGCTGTGGCAGGGACTATTTTGCAATTGTGCTTCAGGAGATACATGATGATTTTGCAAATCATTTTGTTGAAATTCTGTTTGTGTAAGTCCTATGTTCCCCCTTTCCTCTCCTTCCCCCAATTTAGGATAATTCAATTTGTTTAAATAATTTTAGTGTGATTTTTTGCGTGTGTATGTGTGAAACCCAGAATTTTTTGTGGGTATCATATTCCCTTATAGCAATAGTTACTGAGTATGTGGTCCCAACATCAGCAAAATACCATTGGTAAGAGATAACTATGGAGAGGTTAGCGGTTTAAAGAATTTCTGCTCTAAGTCTCAACAGTTTTAATCTTTAAATCAGGACATTTTTATTTTCATGTTAAACTTTTCCCAGCAATAAAAGTGTTGTGTTTTTTTTTTTTTTTTAAAGATAAAATCTTTGCAGTACAAATAAATGGTAACAAGTTTAAGTGAGAAATGTAATACAAAAAAATAGAGGGAGGCTTCACTTTTTAATAGCAGATCAAGATACTATGCAAAAGTCAATGTTAAAGAGATGGCATCTTTTAAAAGAAATCTGTGTGATTCCGAAGTGAATTCCTTTTCTTCCCTTCGTTCCACCTTTTTTTACCTTTCCCCTGAAAATTTACTCTAGTATCACCATTCTTGCAGCCCAACAGGTAGATCTGGTGATCATCCTGGTGGTATTTCTCAAAAACAACTGTACAACTTCAGAGCAGAATTTGCGCTACAAATCATTGGCCTGAGGTACTAACTCATAATCACTTCTGAAAACTGCACTCTGTGAGTTTGAAAGCGCTATTAATTTGGAGGCTCACTGCTCTTATGCTGATCTCCTGGCATTTGCTTTTAATTCTAAATGAAGAATTTGTCCCTGAATTATATGGAAGAATGTGATTCCTGGATGAGCAGATCCGTTAGTCACTATGGTGTAGGAGTGAGAAGAGATTGTAGCAGAAAATAGGTGCTGCTGTTGTTGTTTCTTGTTGGCAGTGGTGGCAGACAGGAGAATCTTACCATAGAGACTTGTAGACATAGTTTGAGCTTGATTAGAATGAAAGAAGAGATTTGCTATTATTTTGGTGGTGCAAGATTAAATTCCCTAGTTTCTTTTGAGATTTTGGGAAAGGGAGAAGACAAAGGGAAGGAACTTCGAATATACTCATCAGGCACTGAAAAAAACAGGGTTTATTTTTTACCATATCTGGGTAAAATTTGAAAACCACTTTCTATTGTCTATCCCTTCAAGGATATTGCATCTTGGAAAAGCTCTAATGAATTTTTTCTTAATTATGCTTTACTTTCCCTACCCTTATGTGAGGTTGTATTAGTCCATAAATACCAGAATTTGCCAGTAGTGTGTTTAGGCAGTGATGACTGTGTCTAGACTGAAAGGCAAGGAAAAGACAGACCTGCTGAACCCTTGTAAATGACCTGCACAATTCTTGGAAGAAGCATGTCCTAAAATGTCTGATGATGGAAAGAATCTACCCCATTTGATGCTACCTATGTCTGATTTGCTCAGATAGTAATAGGAATGCTAAGGCTTGAATGTGCTCAAGAGTTTTCAGCCTTCAGCAGGCTAGAGTTGGAATGGTCATTTAGCATGAGTTTTACAGTGTGATCAGTGGCAGAATCTGGTCTTGCAAATAAGCTGATGTCCCTGCTGATTGTGGATATGATCAGAGTGTGAAAAAAATGCTGCTCGAGCCTGACTAGCGAGCCTGGAAAGGCCTTCATAAAGTAGGGAGCTGTCATAAATATTAGATTTTAATAGTTCATTCTTGATGACAGTTCTGAATTTGATTTATGGTTTGTGAAACTAGCTCTTAAGAACTTTGTGCAGTAAGTTAACCTGCTGATCACGAAGAGCTGAGAGAGCCTACTGCACATGGGCATTAGCAGGGAAAGGTTTCTCTGGTAGGTCAAGAGTAGGACAACAGTTTAGGACAGATGTTGGTGTTCAACCTGTAAAGTCAGGTAATTTTATGTTGGAAGGATAGACAAGAAAGCCTGTGGGGGTAAGACCATCACCTTGGTGGAAAAATAGGTAAGCAAGCTGATGATTTTGGTGGGAAAGCCAGCTGTAAAGTAGAATGGTAGGAAAAAGAGAAACTTTATGGGAGCACTGAAATCAGAGCAGCTGATTAGCCTGAATTTTTTTGTTATGACTTCCATTCTTAGTTCCAGACAAAATTGGCTGCATCCAGGCTATTCTTATGGTGTTTTTGTCCAATCTACATCAAAGAAATTAGTTTTGTGTTATTTCTAGTGCATTTTTGTAGATAGTCAGAGGATTGTGGAAATATCTAAGTTATATGGTTTTCCAGACTAAGCCACCAAATTTCTCCAGATTTGGGGATTTTTTGATTTTTTTTTTTTTTTCTTTTCTTAGATACTTATTTTTGGACTGTATTATGTCACCATTATGGAATGTAATCTTATATGTGAGGTACAGGCATTGGTTATATAGTATATGTAATGACTTGTCAATTCAATATGTGATACTTTTGTTCTAAATATATTGTTTTGATTTCACAGGTGCCTGCATAAATATCACCAACAGTCAGTGCCAAATGCTGCCATATAACTACACCACTATAACTTCAGTTCTTTCCATTGTCAAAAGTATTGAAATGGAAAAGTTCCTGAAGTTCTTCAGTTATCTCAGTCGCCTCAGCTGCTATCAACACATCATGCTGTTTGGCTGTAGTCTTGCTCTTCCTGAATGCATCAGTGACGGTGATGACAGGTATTTGGGAATGAAAATCAGTCAGTGACTAGAGCCAATTGTGGTAAAATACTCTGCCTAATCAGACAAGGGGAGATCCAAACTAAGCCTATGACCTTCTCATTGCAAAACTCCTGTCTGTCAGACATGTCATATTTCTGCCATGATAAGCCAACTGCAATAGAGTTCTCTTAGAAAATATAATGCCACTGTATGGAATAAAATGGCAGTATTAGGGCAGTCAGACCTATTTTCTTAAAAAAGGCTATCCAGAATCCTTGTACCTCATTGCTCAAATCTGCATAAATCAAAATGGAATGCTTTGTAGCAATGTTACATACTTATAACATTGGCATAAAGTGTGGCAGCAGTTAATTAGCTTCAAATTTGTTTTGTTTTTCCCTTCAGAAAAGTTAATGCTAAAAATATGTTCTATGATATTAGATTAGCAGGATGTATTCAGAGTGACATACACTGTTTTGGAAGCTTAAGCATGTCTCTATTTCTCCATTTATGTAATTACACAGCATTACTGTCATACGCATGTGCTTTTTTCATTGAGCTTGATTTTGGAAGAGTATCAGAGAGTTCAACAGTGCTAACATCAAAATATGGCACAAAAAAGCAAAAAAGGATTACTTTTTTTTTATATATGTACATGATATGATGTTTCTGGAGAGGGAAAGAGAGACGGTAGAATTCTTTCTCCTTGTTCCCAATTTCTTCACTGAAATTCAGTGGAAGGGAATAAGGCAATTGAATAAGTGATTCAATTTGCATAGTAAGAACCAAGATGCTGGAAGCTGTGCAGTTTAGAAGGGACATGACGCTTATGAAAAATGTTCTATGAAGTCTAAAATACAGTTGCCTATGAGAATGACAGTCTCACTCCAAAAAATATACACATGCCATTTCACTAGAGAGTAGTGACGGAATGAGACTGACCATTAGATTGGCTGAGCTGTTTAATACAAATACATGTGTGTGCATGTTAGATTACCAAAAATTATTTTCAATTAACTCTGTGTAATTCAGTGCATGATTAATTATAGCCCCCCTGCTCTAATTCAGTGTTAAAATTGTTCCAGTTAAAGAATCTGGTAACATACAGCTGTTTCTAGAAATTATAGAACAAAACAAGAAAAGTGGGTTCAAGTAATAAATTGGTATTTAAATTGGCATTTAAATGTTCATCAACAGACGAGACCATTTATCGTCTGCTTCACTTACTTGGTCTTGTTTGGAATTTGACTTTCACAGTGTCAAAAGCACAAAGCTCATAAATCAATCAAAGTTGTGAAAGGATAAGATTTTTACCTTTCCTTTTGCATTTCTTTCCTGAAGAAATTTTCTTGCAGGGCTTACATTATGACAACTACCTTGCTAACTTAAAAAGGATAGAAGTTAAACTAATGTTCGAAACATACAGGTTTTTGATCTGGTTTTGAGTGGCAACCAAAATAATTTGAGATTCAGAAGTCAAGATTTTTCTTTGCATGTGTTGTTTTTTGTCACCCCGTCCCACCAACAGTAACTTTGTCCCGTTAGTTTTTAATGCCAAAGCTGGAACTGAATTTCCCTGTCCTGATTTAATGTTTTGGAGGTCACAATGCCTCACTTAGCTCTTACTTTGCAATGTTTTTTTTGTGGAAACTGTTCTGGTCCCTGCAGGCCAATTGGGAAGAAAGTCCAAAGTGAGACTGTGAATGATGCAGGATTACGTTAGAATCTGATTTCACTTTAAATAACCCTATGTCTCCAGAGTGTATCATGGGGGGTGCTGAAAATGTAGACTGAGTATCAACCACTGGAAGGACCGTAAGGGTGGATTGATGAAGGGCTAGTTTGTTAAATCGAGTTTGCTAAACCTGAGTTTAACTTCTGCTTTCTTCTTCTTTCTTCTTTCTTCCTTTAAAGAGAACACGTTTTTCGGTAGGCAACTGAGTGATTTTCATGATTACTGTTTTTCTTGTAGCATCAAATTATTGCAGGCAAAGAGACGTATTTCAAAGCCAAGAGTAATGATTTTTCATAAGTATCATATCTGCAAAAAAGAAGTTATTTAACACCTTCTTTCTCTTTTCTCTTTCCCCTCCCCTCCCCCCAGATGAGTGAGATCTGGAGAAAACTCTTTGTTGGTATGAAAAGCTCTTGGTTACTTTGTATGTGTTGAGTGCAGATGTGAAAGTGGAAGAGACAGGCCTGTTTTAGACAGTAGGGGAATCTGAATCTGGGAGGTAGAAACACACTGAATGAGAAGCAGAAAAGCCACTGTGGAAACACTCTGGTGTTAATGAATGGGGGTATGCTGTAGCCCTTTCTGGGGACTGTGATTGTCTTTAACATACAGTATTACAAAACATACACTAGTATGGAGAACAGCTGTTACTGACATTGTCACTAGTTCTTGCAGTCATTTACAGCTGTTTCATTCTAATTGCCAGTGCATTTTTGGTCATAATTTTTCATCTATTTATACTACCTTGTTTTATAGAGCGATTGTTGGCAGCTGCAGCCATAGTAGCAGTAATTATAACAATGCATTACAAGAAGGAAAGTTACAAACACTAATCCTTGGCATCCAGTGTGTTGCTATTAAATAGCTCTGCTCTGATGTTTAAACTTGTGCCTGTTTCACATTTATCTTTTATGTGTTTATAAACATTGTATTCATTAACACTTGAAAGGAATTACATTTCTCGGCTGAACATCTTCAGTGTTTGTGTAACACCAAGTGTAGTTAGGTACTGGGATTTCTGAAGGCTGCCACAATACTGTTGCACTTAAAAATTGTTCTTCTATGTCTTACTGCAATGGAAATCATGTGTGACAGTAAAAATACATTAATTTTGAAAATCAGTTTTTAGAGTTCAGGGTTTTGAAACATTTAGGAGAAAAAGTTGATTGAATCACATAGATTTCTTTACACAGCTAACAAGAATTTTCATTTTAAGATTTTAAACAGGAAGCTGTCAGCATACATTTAAATCAGTATCTATTATGCAAACTCCATGATGGCTGTAATTGTATGTGGATGATGTATGAATATGTATGAGTTTGGATAGGCAATCCTCCAATGCCATGTTTTAGTCTTGTTTAAATCTACCTAATTTTGGTGTCAAAAGCAGGTAAATATACCAGGACAAAATAGCAGCTGCTAAGAACTCTGGGTGAACAGTCAGTGATATGGCTGCTACACTATCCTTTCATAATGCACCTGCATGGAGATGTCAAATTATAGTTTTACAGAGAAGTTTGTTGTTCTGCAGCTTTTAAGAAATGTTTAAATTTTGCGCACATGTGAAGTTACAGTTTCAGAGTAATTATTGAATTAACTGTATTGAGAAAACTTCCTGGAAGGACATTTGGAATCCCCTGTCATAGTATGCTATCTGTGGTGACTTCATTAAGAATTGTCTCTACCTGATTAAAAAAGTTAAGCTACAGCATTGGTGATGATCACTCAACTGTCTTCTGAGGAAGAAGGTGGGATGGTTTTCTCTCTCTCTCTCTCTCACACACACACACACACACACACACACACACACACACACACACTGCCTTGTCCTTCTAGGTTGTTCTGATGATTCTACCCAGTGTATTGCCATGACCCAAGCACATGGGGTAGAGGCTGTTTTCAGATGCTTACGTAGTGGCTATCAGTTGTTTCCTGACTTTGCACTCTGCCTTTTCGCACCCTGTGGGAGTTGCTTCATCCTTTAATATGTTTCTTTTTGATGGTGCCTCTTTTACCAATCAAGTTAACATGATTCAAACAGGCTATTCCAGCTGGAATTTTGGTGATGGTTGTCTGTCAAGAAGATCCATTTATTCTACTCGTCAGCCTCGAAATAGAAAGTCATAAACTTCAAATTTTTTATCATGAATAAAGCATAGATGATGTTCAGTAGATGAAGTGCTTTATATCTAGAATGTTTGAAGTCACGTGTTTTGTTTTAAATGTTGCCATATCTTGGTTTCAGGCCCTTAGGAATCCATTAGACTGATTGTGTACAGAAAATAAACTGTTGTAAAATCTATCTGTGAATATGTAATAGAGTCATAATACAGCCTTCAGCTTTTAAGTCTAGTTGTGGTTCATGTGAGCATGACTGTGACTTGAACCACACGATGTCAGACATCCAGATAATGAAAAGCATGTATAGACAAATGCTGTCAAAAGTGAACACAAATTTGAGAGGAAGATAGTGTGATGAAGTTGTGAATGCTTGCTGACACAAATAGTGTGTTCTGTCACTGTTCCTTATTTTTGTGTCTTAAAGCACTCAACAAAGGAAATCTGTATCATTGTTATTGCTTATCAGACGGTGAGGAACACACAGGGTGGGTAACTGGAGATAGCCAAGATCAGTAGAGCAAATGAACATTGATTTTTCTGTCATCGTGCCCTTTGTCACAGTCAGTATGCCTACCCATACCTGTAATTTCACCACTACTTGTAATAGTAGTAGTTGCATAGTCTAAGTTTTTCAGAAATTAAACACTGAGGGTAGAATTGCTAATGGTAGTCAACACACCATGAAAAGCATTTAGTAAAGTGCTTTCTGCACAATGTAAGCAATAGTTTTCAGCTCCAGTCTACCCTCAAATTGATAATGTGCTAATTCAAGGTGAAATAGAACTGGTTTGCAATGAGCAAATGAAATGGTTGTAATGCACAGGGTAGAGATACAAAGTAGCAAAAAATACCTGTCAGCTTGCAGTATCCGTAAAATAGCACTAAAAAGATCCTATGTACTTTTGGAAATATTTATGTTCGACAGCAGGTATCATGGGGGAGGTCATAGTTGAAACTGTGTTTCAGTGAATGTGCTGAACATACCTGAGTTCATTTCCTCATTAAAGGAACGGGGAATCAAATCGGAGATAGTTCAGTCAGAAAACTGAATGAGCAACAAATAGATATGTATGAACAAAGAAAATCTACAATATGCAGATTCAGAAAGGGATGGAATATTTGCACGGAGAAAGGAATTAGAGGAAAACAAATCCTCAAATGCCAGCTCCTGCTCTGAGGAAAAATAATTGTTCAAGAAACAAAGCTGTATTTCTGCTGTTCTAAGACTAGAACATGTTCTTTATGAGATACAAGTGAAATGTTAAGAAACAGCTGGTTTACCTCTGACTTCAAAGAAAGGAAAGCTCACATATTTCTGAAACGTTGGCACTGACCATCTTACTAAGAAACAAAAGAAGAAACTTGAAGGAACAGCATTTGGGAAGTAGCATTTCTGAAGGTCTCTCTTTTTCCCTCAGTGCAGGCTGTATAATAAATAATTTCATACTTTAGGAGTTATTTTATTAGTACTGTTTATCTATTACTTAAAAGGCTGAAAAAAAAGTTTCTAATGAGAAGATTATACTTTGCGCTGTCCTTCAGAACTCAGACCTTGAAGTCAACATGTTATCACCTTAGGGGCCATTAGCCAACTTAGTCGGAAGTTATTGTGCCTAAAGGACAGCCTCCCATTTCCAGAGATCACTGTGATTGGTACCCTTAAGTTCACATAGCTTTCCAGAACTTGTGCTTCTCTGTGCACTTCAGAGCACCATTAAAATGAAGTTATCACCTTAGGGTAGAAGTTATCACCTTAGGAGCCATTACTACTTGGTTCCAAACTGAGACAGTATAAAGGTAACAAATACAAAGTTTGTTTTTTCCAAGGAGTGCTAAGGAAAATACAGGCAATGTTGTGGCATTTGCCAAAATGCCTATGTTTAAAGTTGAACATTTTCTTATAGGATCCTTTCTTCAGATGTATTTTTTTTTTTTTTTTTTTTTTGAGGGGGTGGGGAGGAAAGCACTGTTTAAAGTTTTTTATGCCTGGGTAAAAACAGAAATAAAAAAATGGGTTGCTTGTGAAAAGGTGTTCCTGTAATCACCAGTAGTTCCTCATATCTCCATGTATTTGAGCAATGCAACTGAAAATTGTCAGGAGGGCTGCTCTAAAAAGTGGTGAGCTCTTTACCATGGCTGTTGGAAGCTAGGAAGATAAATGAAGTAGATGAGAAAATGTGTTTACTTTAGGGGAACTTCTGTTTATGAAATATATTTACCTAGGGATATACCTACAGAAATTAACCCCCAGACTTTGGCTTACATATCTCTAAGAAATCATGGTTTGTGTAATGTTATGAAATGTCGATGTTATGGCTCTGCTGGGCATGAGTTGGCCTAAGGGAGACTCTCTCAACAGCTGGGGTGGCCCTGGAGCTAGGACAGGCGCTTACATAAAAAGGCCTGAAATTAAGTCTCTGATGCCAAACTCTTTTACAGTAATGTGCCAGTAGATGGCAGATGCAGTGTAGGGGAAGGGCAGACCAGGGACAAAATACAGAGAAAGAAGGTCAAAGAGATTAGATGCTGGAGAGAATGTGTTTTCCCCGTCAGAGAGCTGTCCTTTCCCCACTGCCAAATAGAGGCTGTTTACAATTACTGGTATGTATAAGTTGTAAAGAAATCTATGTACAAAAGGAAGGGATTGCTTAAGAAATTGATAATAATAATAATAAAAAAAGCTAGAAAAGTGATATAGAGATATAGGTAATGGCATCCTACATTGCCCAGAATGTCTGTGGTCCAGTGGGTATGAAGTCTCTGCTTACCATAGCAAGCAACATCGGACTTGCATGCATTGTTTCACCCTCTCCACTGATCTGTGGTATTAACCACAAAAAAATTTCCAAGCCACAAAGGAATCTTCTTTCAAAGCATGCATGTTGGGAGGAATTGTGGATAGACCAGAGTTAAAAGGTTATCAAGCAGAGAAATATGTTTGAGAACAATTTGGGTATGGGAATGTACCTTTGAAAACATATTTCACAGTGCTGCTCAGAGGAATTAAGGGAAGGAGGCATAAAAGAAAATCAGGACTGGTTATTTTATAAACGCGTATGTTAGTGATTACCTCCAGCCCTGTTGTTGTAATGTTTTGTTTTGTGTATTATCTATGGTAAGCTATGGTTTCTGGTTTCTAGGTTGCTATGTTACCTAGGGATCACAGGTCATCCTCCTACACATGCAGTTTGTTACTGCTTATATACAAATACTGATCACTTGAGTAATTGAAATAATTGTTTGCAACAAATCATAGAACTGTCATGGCTTTTTGTTAATGTTTGGAAACTTAATATATCTGCTAGAAAAACATATTTCTTCACAAAATGGGATTCACTTAATTTAATAAATTGCAATAATGATAGGACAGGAGATGCCAGTAAAAGTTTTCATTTTCACAAACAGGGAGCGTTAACGGATAGAAAACTATCAGACTTGTGCACCTGGACTTAAAACCAGAAACATAAAGATGAGGGAACATTTTATCTTACTAGAGCAAAAGTCCTCTAGTAGATATGAGTACACTCTCTTGTGCAGTTTAATGAACAGAGGTTTTTGAATAATGGTTAAAGGATTCTCCACTAATTCATATGCTTTTCAGCTCATTTTTAGCCACTTTTAATACTCAGTGTATTAAAAAATAACTTTTAAAGCCCCTGCATTTAAAAACGAGTCAGAGTTCAGTTAGTGAGACATGCTAACATTTTATATGTTAGTACAGTATTTTCTTGATTATGTGAAAATGAAACCTTAAACATCCTATTTATTTCCAAACCCATGGATCAAAAATAATGTTGAGATTTTTATGAGCTTGCTTCATACAGCTCTCTATCCAGTGACTCTGAATGCGCTGCTCTGCACATTGGCATGTTATGTTAGGGTACAGAGGAATTTTTCACAAGAGCAGTCACTCTAAAAAGCTGTAATCTTGGGTGTGGGTGTTTGCTCTATTGTAGAAACTTCTGTGACATTTATATTCTGCGGAAGTCCTTATTGTTAGAAAATCCTGAAAAATATTAATGGCCATTAGAAGTATTTGGTTGGTGTGTCAGCTTGTCACTTCATCTTGTTTTATTTCAGGACTGTAGAAATATAAAGGGTAAACTCAGTTTTCTTCTTCACATAATTTTTTCATATTTCCCAGGTTTTCCAGTTTGTCATGTGTGTTCTGCCCCTGAGTTGTCTGTGTAATTTCCCCTCTCCCTAGCACTCTCTTACAACCGTTTTACTGTTCCTTTGTTCTGCCTCAGACCTTGGATCTATCAGCATTCTTAACCTATGCCCCTACAAATGATAAGTGAATTACCCCATAGTGCTTTATAGCGTGGCTGTAGTATGATTCATATTTCCTCTTGTAGCCATGCCAGTTTAAACTTTCCCTTAAACAGATTTGGCTGAAAAATAATCCAGCCAAATGCCCTAGGGTTAACTTGGCTCAGTACATGAATACAGCTTACTGTGTGGCCACAGAAACAGTTATCCTGGAACAACTGAAGGGATGGCTCTGGGGAAAGAACAGTAATGAGGACCAGCAGTAACTGAAAATGTTCATCAGTCTATCTTCAGCCAGGTTGTCTACTGAACTGCAAACGTGACCTTTAGCCAGAGCAGTGCAGTCAGCAGTTGTGTGTTCTAAGAGTGATCTTCACGCTGTATTTTCAGCTCTGGCATGCCAACTTTGTTTATAAACTTCTGCAAGTCATTTGCACTCTGTTGTTTTAATCTCTAATACTGCAGTAATGAATTTCTCAATAGGACATGGCTATGGTAGTGCTTTTACTAGTGGTGAATGCTACTGTCAGGACACAATGAAATGACACACTAGATAATGAGCACTAGATATATCATAGAATTATATAAGAGAATAGGTAGCATGGGGAGGTCTCTGCAGAATGGTTAGTTGTATATATTATTTAATACTTTTGTCAGCTTCAGTGATTTCTACCTTTCCCTCTCCTGACCTCTTTTTCCTGCTTTGCCTGTATCCACTTAGAGGGGACAATTCAGTTGTCAGATAAGAAAAAAGAATACTTTATTTTGGTCACATTACTTTTGAGCTGAATCAGCTACTTGACCTGTCTTACTATACAGCCTACTAACAGCTATTGCAAAACTGAGAGCAGCACAGAAACAGATCTAGACATTTGGAAGCAAGAGCTGCATATGCTGCTGGTATCAAGATCCGTGCCCAAGCTAAAATAAGTGAAATATGAACTTTTAAATGTTGGAAAGCAACCACAGAGTTAAAAATATGTCACATATCTGTTCTTTCATCAAACTTCATATCCTGAAGACCAGAATTGCACCCTAGTATGTAATAACCTGCTTTTGCGCCTGCCACTGGTGCCAAATAAATTATGGTAAGGTTTCCATAGACCTGCCAGTTTATTTTTAAAGTGGTTGGTCTCTAAGTAGCTGTAAATAAGACTAATCAAGATGGAGATTTTTAATCATCTTTCATCCTTCAGTAGATTAAGCAATGTGTCCATACTAAACTTGGTCTTTATCCAGAAATAATTTGTGGAGCACACATGGTCAAACATTGAATCTGGGCCAAATATTGTAATAATTGCTGGATAATTCTACTTTTTCCGGTTTGTCAGAGCTTCTTTAGGGACTGCAAGGTCTTCTTGCCTTATTTAATCATTATGCAATTGCTTTCTAGAAGTCTAGTAATGTCTAAACTACTACTGTTCTGTGTATGTATCTGTTGACTCTGGCTGGAGGCCAGGTGCCCATCAAAGCCACTCTGTCACTCCCCTCAGCTGGATAGGGGACAGAAAATATAACAAAAAGCTTGGAAGCTGAGATAAGGGCAGGGACAGATCGCACACCAATTACCATCATGGACAAAATGAACTCGACTTGGGGAAAATTAATTTATTACCAATCAAATCAGAGCAGGAAAATGAGAAAATAAAAGCCAAGTCTTTAAACACCTTCCCCCACCCCTCCCTTCTTCTAAGGCTTAAATTTACTCCCAATTTTTTAGTGTCTCCTACCATGTGAGCAGCGCAGAGTGACGGGGAATGGGGTTGTGGTCATATCGGCAGCTCCATCTTCCTCCGGGGAAGGATTCCTCCCACTCTTCCCCCGCTTCAGCATGGGGTCCCTTCCATGAGAGACAGTTCTCCATGAACTTCTGCAGCGTGAGTCCTTACCACAGGCTGCAGTTCTTCACCATCTGCTCTAGCACTGGTCCTCCCACAGGGTCGCAAGTCCTGCCAGCAAACCCGCTCCAGGTCAGGAGGTTTACCCAGGCAAAAACATGAAAAGTTTTTTTCCAAGTTAATGATTTTTTTTCATAAGCTCATGAAAGTGTTTGCCAAAGTCAGAGAGAGAAGGTCTGCACAAGTGTCGGGAAGAAGGAAAGGGTGAAGAAGCAAGTTTTCTCCCGTGTGGTGTCACTACACTGTTGTATTTGTTCAACTGTTGATGATATCTCAGCTTCAGCTTGCACACAGTTGAACTCAGAAACTGTTCTGAGCTTTATTTGGGCTTAAATTTAACCTGAAAGCCAGAGGTTTCAAGGAATAATGAAGATTTGGCACCATTTTCTGTAACTTTGTAGAGCATAAAATTACCGAGGAATGATTATAATTATTTTTTATTTTTTTAAAAAGATTTCACAATCTACAAGAGGAGTAATCGTTATATTTTTGTTCTCTGTCTCTTTTCTCCAGTCAAGGTCTCTTGCCCTGCCGGGCATTTTGTGAGGAAGCAAAAGAAGGCTGTGAACCAGTCCTGGGTATGGTAAATGCTTCTTGGCCAGAGTTCCTGAAGTGCTCTCAATTCCAAAACAAAACTGAAAATGACACAACAACAAGGGTATGCTTCTCACCACACCAAGAAAAAGGAAAGCAGTGTATGTTTCCATTTGTAATGATTATGCCATGTTCATGAGTTTCTATTTAATAATGTAATTTTATTGTGTAGGAAAAACTCTGGGATGAAATTATTATTTCTAGTTCTGTTACTATGCTCTTTGACATTACTGTGATAATGTCAGGTTGTCAGCTGGTTATAGTTTGGCTGTGCTTAAATATTTTTAGGCTTGGGGGCTTTTTGACAGGCTGAGAAAGTTGGGGCTGTTCAGCCTGGAGAAAGAAGGCTTCGTGGAGACCTCATAGCAGCCTTCCAATATCTGAAGGGGGCCTATAGGGATGCTGGGGAGGGACCTTTCATTAGGGAAAATAGTGATAGGACAAGGGGTAATGGGATAAACTTGAACAAGGGAAGTTCAGGCTAGATATAAGGAAGAAGTTCGTTACTGTAAGGATGGTGAGGCACTGGAATGGGTTGCCCAGGGAAGCTGTGAATGCTCCATCCCTGGTGGTGTTCAAGGCCAGGTTGGACATAGCCTTGGGTGATACGGTTTAGTGGGAGGTGTCCCTGCCCATGGCACAGGTGCTGGAACTGGATGATCTTAAGGTTCTTTCCAACCCTAACTATTCTATGATTAGTTTTTTTCAGATTTGTATTGATTAGAGGCTTTTTTGCTTTGCATCAAAAATTCTGACCTGTTTCAAGTAAAAAAGGTAGGAGAAGAGCAGTATGCCCTTTAAAAACATTCTGCTGACTTTTTCTTTGCTAAGCTCTAGTAAATACGGGATTGTTACTTGGAGCAGGAACCTTCTACACAGCCCAGATTTCAAGTGTATTCCTTTTATCTTGCTATGAAAATGGGCCCAGATCTGTTCAAGATGTAAACTTTTAAAAAATTGTGGTTTGTATTCATCTGCTCATTGAATCATTTAGGTTGGAAAATGCTCTTAAGATCGAGTCCAGCTGTTGACCCAGCACTGCCAAGTCCACCATTAAACCATGTCCCTAAGTACATCTACATGTCTCTCAAATACCTCAAGGAATGGTGACTTAACCACGTCCTTGGGCAGCCTGTTCCAATTCTTGGCAACCCTTTTGGTGAAGAAATCTTTCCTAATATCCAATCTAAACCTCCCCTGGCACAACTTGAGGCTGTTTCCTCTTATCCTATTGCTTGTTACTTGGGAGAAGAGACCAACACCCACCTCACTACAAGCTCCTTTCAGGTAGCTATAGAGAGCAGTGAGTTATCCCCTAAGCCTCCTATTCTCCAGACTAAAGAACCCCAGTTCCCTCAACCATTCTTCATCAGACTTGTGCTCCAGACCTTTCACCAGCGTCATTGTCTTTTTCTGGACCTGCTCCAGCACCTCAGTGTCTTTCTTGTAGTGAAGGGCCCAGCACTGAACACAGTACTTGAGGTACAGCCTCACCTGTGCAGAGTACAGGGGGATGATCACTGCCCTGGACCTGCTGGCTGTGCTATTGCTGATACAGGCCAGGACGCTGTTGCCCTTCTTGGCTCTCTAGGCACAGGATGAACATTATAGGAATTAGGACTACAATAATTTTGTCTGCATGGCAGGTTCAAATGACAAATAAAGAGGCATAAATTTGTAAGTGTGGTAAGGGGTTGGACATTGGACAGTGACTAGCACTGAGTGTGCTGATACCGGGCACAGAATTATTCTGAAAGAGCAACAGCATATTAGAAACCTGAGTTTCAGAAATGTGTGGTACACTGACTGAATGCAAGGTATGATATAAATGTGTGGGTTAAATTCTGACAGACTACAGCTGGCCAAAGTGTTCAAAAGCCCCACCAGATCTAGAAAGCTGAACTCTAAGGTCAAGCCAGAAGAGATCGGTGACTTCTGAAACTTTTAAGTTTCAGAATATCTTCTAGCTAAAATCATATATTTAATATTCCTAGAGAAGAAGTTTGTTAGATTAGTGTGTGGTTGATGAGTCTT
Source organism: Psilopsiagon aurifrons (assembly GCA_025447955.1). Lineage (NCBI taxonomy): Eukaryota > Metazoa > Chordata > Aves > Psittaciformes > Psittacidae > Psilopsiagon > Psilopsiagon aurifrons. Next base: position 41,907 of record JAOEHY010009623.1, read on the forward strand.
CCATAATCTATATGGTAGGATTTTTTTCTGTCTGGTAGTGAACTACATAAATTACAGAAAAGTACACAGTGGAAGCTTGCTTTCTCTCACTAGGGAAAAATAACTTAAAGCCAGTTGTCACATTCACTGCTCCTACTTGGCAGATTGTGGAGACCCAGACCCTTTATCGGCAGTTTTGACATCCTGTTTTTAAAGCAAAAGGCATTTTAAATTCATTTTTTCATGAACTATTGTGCATGATGCTTGGATGCGAATAGTTTTCATGTGGAATCATAAGTTGTAGATAATATTTCTACATTTTTAATTTGAAAGAATGGTTTAAAAGAATGACTCTTTTATGAGAGAAAAATGTGAGAGTCCAAATTCGAGAGGCTGTTTCTCTTACAGAAATAAATTATGTTGTGGTTGAATATTTCTCTGCAGCTTGTGTATTTGAAAAAAATTACTTCTCTGAACCCAGTAGAACCAAACAGCAGGGGTCGGTTCACTGTCCCAATCCCTCTTTGTCTAGTGCTCAGCCTAGAGTGCTCTTCACGCTCTTCTCAGGGCTTAGTTCTTGGAAATTTCAAGAGCATGTCCTTGGCATATGGCTGTTTATGTCTCAACTTTGTGATTTCTTTTGGGGATAATGCTTCCAGATTACATGCAGTGAGGTCCTCCCTGCCTACATATGCCTGGCATATAATTTGGGTTTTTTTGATGATGTGATTATCTTTGTAGGGCTCTCCTGGGTTCAGCTGTAGCAGTTATTTTTCTCCTTAGTAGCTGGTGCAGTGCTGTGTTTTTGACTTTAGTCTGAGAACAATGCTGATAACACACTGATGTTTTTAGTTGGGCTTTAGTTGGACAAGCGCTATAGTTATTTCTTATATTTATCGAAAATAAGGTTGGCTGCTGTATCTGTTTGTTTTAGCACAGTATCACTGAATCAAAAAGAAATTTTTTCTCTTGTTTTTTTTTGTCCAATTGTAACTAAATACTTTCTATCTCCCACATTTTCTGAATAGAAAATTATCACTCCTCAAAAAAATCCTTGAACTTCACATGTCTTTCAAAGCTCTCTTGGAGAATCATAGAATAACAGGTTGGAAGGGACCTCACAGAACATCTGGTCCAACCTTTCTAGGCAAGGCATGCCCTAGACTAGATGTCCCAGCATCCTGTCCAGATGAATCCACCATCTGAAGAGATTATTCCAAAGGCTGATTGTTCTCATTTTAAAAAATTTTCCTCTTGTGTCCAGTCGAAATGTCCACAGGAGTGACATGTCTCTTCCATGTGACTCCTTGTAATGTGTGCTTGAGTGATATTCCAGAGCATTTATCCTGGAGGCAATTACCAGCTTTCCTGAAAAATGTTAGAATTAGTTAGAATTGGGATCATCTAGTGGATATGTGGTTGTTCATGTGTCACTGCTGGTATTTATCTTATTGTCTAGATTTTATCTCCAAAGGCACTGCAAATCAAGTACACATTACCTCTGTGGAGAAACAGTTATGACATGCATTCCTAATGTGACCACAGATGTACTGAATGTACTGGAAAATCTAAGCCATGTGCCATTCTAGTAAAACCATCTGAGCGTACAAAATGAGTCACAGAGAAAAAGGTACAATTCTGTAAAGAGGGCTGCATCAGTCAGGTTGGTATCTTTTCACATGTGACAAGTGAATATCCAGTAGGTGAGAAAATTAGCTGCTCTGAACATAGTTTTAGGAATCCATCTGTTGAGATTTGGTAAATGGTTGAACTGGTTTCACAGTTCCAATTAGTTGTGAGCATGTAAGGGAGTGAGGAAGAAGCATCACCAGTCATTCATTCCACATGTATCCACTAATGCATTTTAGGGGGATAAATCTCAGAAACCTTCCTGGGGGCTGCTGCCCATATCCATGTGCTGTACTGCCCAGCTAGATTACTGGAATGCCATCTAGAGAAGATTATGCAGCAAGGTCCCTGGAAAGCCCCAGATAGGACAGGCTGAAATAAACATATTATTCTACCATCTTGAAGATTGATTTCCAGTTGCATTTCAAGGTATAGCAACGGATGAAACACTGTGTATCTCTGAAAATGACCATGAAAAGTGCTACTAATTTATTTTAAGTGAAGACAGTCTCTATCTAATGCTATGAAAGAACTAGGAGTTATCAAATAAAATTGTCTTTAGAACAACCAGAAGGTGGTACTCTTCATACAGTGCATAGGTAAGGTGTTACACTTCGTAACATGCTAAAATATACAATAGATCCATGAAACAAAAGGGCACATTAACAGAAGAAAGATCTATGGTTGGTCACAAACTACAGCAAGTCTTTGATTCTCAAATGGAAAGGCAGGAGTATTCTGGAAAAGTATTGTGACATAGCCTTGCCCTGTTCTGTTCTTCACTTGGCATCTGATTTTAGCAGTTTCCGGAGGCAGCATTGCGAGGTAGATGGGTCTTTTCATGTGATTCAGTGCCGTCACAATAGCACTGTGGGACATGGAGGAATTCCTGTATTCTCTTGCCTGAAAATTTTAATTATCTGCTCCCTATTTCCTATGTACTCTTTGGTACAGTGTATGCATCTTGTAGCTGTCAATTCTGAAAAGTTCTTATACTAGGATCACAATCAGAATTAGGAAAGTTGGCAACTCCTTCACCCCAGGAAACTTTCCATTTCTCTATTTCCTTATAATGCAATACCTTGTGGGAGAAAGAGCACAAAAGACCTTTTACTTCCCCTGAAGTTAAGGGTCCTAACAGGGATGCATGGGAAACTCCAAGCTAGAAAAGAAACAGGCTATGAATCAGAAAGCAGGCAGAGATAAAGGGTGGGGGAAGCAGAATGGGAGGAAGCACAAAATTAAGGGACATTATAAAATATAATGCAGAGTTATTAGTTAAGAATGAGTGCTTAGGGGAAATATTTTTTTTCAGCTCTTGACTATTTTCTCACATGAACCACAACCACAATCCTGAAAAAGATTTTGTCTCCTGCAAAAAATGACTTCACTATTTCTGGTTTTGTAGTTGATCAGTACCAATGTTCATATACACAGGTAAGCTCTCTCTTCTTTCCACTGCATTAAGTGAATGCAGGGGCACATCAACCTCAATTTTTTGAGTGTGACCATCCAGCAAATCCATTATCCACTGGGTAGTCCACCTGTCAAATCTATGCCACTCCAGTCTAGGATGCTGTGCAGGACAATATCAAATGCCTTGCACCAGCCTGTGCAGGTCCACCGGTGGCTCTTCCCTTATCAACCAATGCTGTCACCCTGCCATAGGAGGCCACCAAATTTGTCAGGCACAATTTGCCCTTAGTGAAGCCATGTTGGCTGTCACCAGTAACCTTCTTATTTTCCATGTATCTTAGCATAGTTTCCAGGAGGATCTTCTCCATCATCTTGCTGGGCTCTGAAGTCAGACTTGCTGGCCTGTAGTTTGCCAAGCCTTCATTTTCCCCCTATTTAAACATAGGGGTTATTTTCCCCCTTTTACAGTCAGTGAGAACTTCACCAGGCTGCCACAGCTTCTCAAATATGATGGATAATGGCTTGGGAAATTCATCTGCCAGTTCTTACAGGACCTGCGGATGCACCTCATCAGATCCCATGGGCTTGTGTACCTTCAGGTTCCTGAGATGATCTCAAACCTGATCTCCTGCAGTGTGTTGTTCATTCTCAAAGTGCCTGCCTTGGGCAGTGTGGCTAGGGGTTCTGCCAGTGAAGACCAAACACAGAAAAGCCACTGAATACCTTGATCTTCTCCATGTCCTGGGTGACCAGGTCTTCTGTTTCCTTATGGAGAGGTTTCACATTTTACCTTTTTTCCTTTTATCCCCAATGTACCTACAGAAGTTTTTCTTGCTGCCCTTGACATCCCAGCCAGATTTAATACTGTCAGGGCTTTAGCTTTCCTAACCTGATCCCTTGCTGCTCAATTTCAATTTTTAAGTTTTCTTGAAATTTCCTCTGATTTCTTCTGGGTGCTAAAACTGAGAGAAGCAAAAACTGATTTAATTCTTACTCTTGCTTGCATAAAACACACAAGTAGGAAGATGCTCACTTTAAGTAAGAAGAAATGGAGAAATAGATTGGGATGAAATCAGAATGGATAGGTGCAGAATAGGACAGAAACGTGTTAGGAAAGGAGAGTCAGAATGATTTATAAGTGCTTGAACATACTTTTGTTCACAGCCCGGAAATGAATATGGGACTGTGGAATCTTTGCTTTTCTGAACTATACAAAAAATGGTCAGATAAAATACCTTTCCTGTTTTTTACCTTTGTTCTTCCAGGCCAAGTTGGTATATGTAGGTCTGGAAGGTAGAAGTCTCTTACATTTGCTCTCTTAGTACCAGTGGAGATCTGTACTGATGGAGATCTGTAAACAAATCAAGATGGTTCCTTTAATGTTTCTTTTTGATCTATTTATGCTGTTTTCTTTTCCAAACATGCAGGAAATGGTATAAAGCCCGAGTTAGAAGAATGTAAGATTTCCAAGTCAGTTAAAAGTTGCATTTCAAATCTCATTTATGATGAATTACAATCTTCTGATTATGTTATCATATTCTATTTTTGCCTGACATCATTGTCTGTGTGATAAAAGCTGGCCTACAGGGAACCAGAGCCCATACTGAGGAAGGCTATTTTTGTTAGGGCCTCCTGTAGGGCTTACTGATTGTAGCAATTGGAAAATGCAATGCCTAAGACTGAAGTGAAGAAACAAAACTATCAGCACATAGTAAAGAAAACAGGATGTTATATTATAGAGTGAGATTCTTTCCCTGTCACTGTTGCAGAGATCATCTGTAATGTTGAGCAAGGCACTGGAATAAAAATTTTCTCAACTGTTGTTTGCATGCTTTCAGTTAACTGGACCCTTCATTTGTATTGCTGGGATTTATTTGCAATTGAAATGTGCTCTTGTAGATGCAAGTAAAGGTAACAGGAGCTATTCTTTGAACACGTAAAATACCACTAGAGTCTTTACTCTCCAGGAAGAAAAGACTATTACACCTGTTAAATCTTCCTTTGGGACTGAAGAAGCAGCCCTTAATGGACCTACAAAAAATACAAGAATTTCTGGTCACAATTTCCTTTCATAGAATCATGATAGTTAGGATTGGAAAGGACCTTAAGATCATCTAGTTCCAACCCCCCTGCCATGGGCAGGGACGCCTCACACTAAACCATGCCACCCAAG
>JAOEHY010009624.1:8156-25499 GCA_025447955.1 Psilopsiagon aurifrons
GGGGGAATTATCTCCTATTTCTGTTGAAAACCAGTAAAGGAAGAACAGGGCCCAGATAGTCCCTCTTCCCTCTTGGATTTTAGATGCCCTGTTTAAAAACCCAATCTAAAATCCTCCAAGGAATATTCCTCACAAACTGCCAGGCATACCTATAGTTTATACAATTTACCAATTTGTGTTTTTTTTTCAGAACTTAAACAATGCCTTACCCAATAATCATAAGCCAGCAACAAAACACTAAGTCCCGCACCTGTGAAATAACAAACGCTCAAGGCCGCGGGAGAGGGAGCAGGGATGGTGGCAGACCGCAGGCCCAGGGAGTCTCCTGCCCCTCAGCCAGCACCGCGCCGACCACCATGTTACCGCCAATGGGAGGGGGGCAGGGAGGGGGTCCCTACTTCCAGCAGGCCTGTAAGAAACCCAAGCACGTTTTTGAAACTGAAGGCGAGAACACGCGGTGGCAGAAGGAAGACGGAACCAAGGGGCTCCGACCCGGGGCGGTCGGTGTCGCTGAGAAGAAACTCCTCGATCCGTTGAACAGGCAGAGCCGCGGGTCACCCGCCACAGCCGCACCGCGCCACCACCTCGTTCCCCTGGAGAGCCAGGGGGATGCTGCAGGGCACTGAGAACCTTAGCCCGGCCCCAGCTCCCAGGTGGTGCCCGTGGCCCCCCTGCCCCATTCCACCCCGATTCCGAGGGTGGAGAGAGTGGCTGCAGCATGGCAACCACCCAACCCGCGAAACGAGGGGGCATTTACCTGCTGGGCTCCCGCCCGAGAGACTGAGGTAGAGGCAAAGCAGCAGCAACCGCCCCAGGCACTTCCCAGCGAAGGCGGCAGGCATGATGCCACAGTCGCCGAGATCTGCCGCTCCCGGCGACGCACAGGCAGCTGGCTCGGCAGCGGTCGCTGAGGAAGCCTCTAGCGGGCCGGGGCGGCTCTGAGGGAGAGCTGGCTGCGGCACGATCGGAGCCGAAACAAAGCAGCACAAAAGTCGCGGACAGGGCAAGTGTCAGGCAACGACTGCGAGAAAATGGCTGGGGAACCACCACAGACACCACCACTGCTCCTCAAAGGGAGCGTATGACTCCGCTGTGCTTTCCGCGGAGGGAGGAAGGGCGGGTGTGAGCACCAGTGGCTAATTAGTGGGCGCTCCGCAGCTGACCCGGCTCGGAGCCTCACTGGGGCTGCTGGAGCTGACAAGAGCGCGGGCGGGGGTGGGTCCAGTCTTGCCTATGTCTGGAAGCAGGTGTTGCTGGGGTAGGGGCTGCCTGGAGCAGTCTGCTTGGCGCAGCCGGCCCCGCGCTTCGGCTGGTGCTCTTCGGGAGAGCCCAGCTTTGAGGGTCAGTTGCTGCAGGGCGGGTGGCTTGTACTGTGTGAGAGCTGTGGCTCTTCACAGGCCTTTCTCTGAATCTCCGGGTTTGGGCAGCAGTGCTCGAGCAGAACCATTTCTAACAAACGTGCCTCAGGATTTGGACTATAGAATGAACTAGGTTGGAAAAGACCTGTAAGATCAAATCCAAAAGGCTTGGCCCCTTCAAATCACACTTAATTGCTCAGACTGTTTGAATCTATAAGTGCATGTGTGGTAAAACTCGTCATACATATAAGTATATATGCATTTGTTACTCGATAACTGACTTTTGCAGTATAAAATCTGACAGGGTGCCATTCTCTGAGAGTCTGGATGATGAGGTACTTGCTGCCTATTCCTACCAAGATCCGGTAGCTTTGGCTAATGAAGAAGTTGAACTCATACATATGAGGTCTCTATCAGTGATGCAAAAAGGTCACTGCAGTTAAGCTGGTACATCATCTTAGCTCTCCTGTGCTGGCAGAGCTGTAGAAGTTTATGCAGAGCAGAAGTCAAATGCCCAGTGTGTTGATTTTCTAGCACTGCCCTTGTTTGACATGCTGCCATCCATGTCCTCCAATACCAGTACAGTGTCCTTCAGATTAAGGTTTTCCATCAGAAAATCTCCCCATAAATAAAATTAATGACAAAAGGCTGGTAACAGGATTGTTTTGTTAAGCCCCTGCTCCATGTCACAGTAAACGTCAGGATTCCTGCTGGCTAAATGGGACCCTGTATAGACAGGAGTTTTTTCTGTTAGAAGAATTACCAGCTTTCGCACATTTACGGCAGTGGGATGGAGTTTTCTGTGCTCCAGCTCTAAGGCTGTTCAGCTCACGTACAAAGTGTAAGAGGTCATGCATCTGAGTAGTTGCACACTGATGCCTATACAGCTGTAAATCCACTGCTTTTGAAATTTAGCTCCAACCTATAGTTCTGTGGTGTGATAGACAGCCCCAGTGTGCTCTAGGGAGGGACTGAATCCCCAGTTTTGTTAATCTGCCAGCCTGCTACAACTGCACAGAACAATGAGATTCGGAGGAAGAATCCAATTCAGATAAGGCTGTTAGGAATGGCAGAACATGTCATCTTTTAACAAGAAAAAAATGGAGCTTGAAAGCTGTTTATCTGAACCAGTTACGCATGAATAGCCTCATCTCCTCGGGGGAGAAAGGAGAGAAAAGGCAGTGTTGATTTCCTTTAGATATGAAGGGGCTGGTTTGTAGTTAGCTCTCCCTGGACTGCCTGAAAAGAAAACCTTATGTTCACTTGACTGGTAAGGCAGATTTTACCCACGTGTAAAGCATGCGGTTGGGTTCTCTCTGCTGGGTGAGTCGGTGTGGAAATCTGTGTGGCTAAACACTAGCTGGGAGGAGTGGAGCTCTGAGGACAGTGTCATCTAGAACCTCGCTGTAATTTCATCAGTCCTTGCTCAGTGCAAATTAGAGAGATCCTGATGGAGGTGATTCATTTTGAGCTACTTGACATTATGTCCTGTTTCACAGAACTGTCTTCTGTCTTTCCGACCAAGTCATCTTGGGTTAGAACATCAAAGCAGTCTGGAGACATGATGACTTTTTTCAGGGTCTTGTCCTGTGCTAAAAGTACATCCAACACGTACCTAATTCAGGGAAGGGAAGAAAGCAAGTGATTACTAAACTATTTCTGAGAGTGATGTATTTTCCTATACTCGTTATATGAAATGCACAAACCACAAAGCAGTGGAAGGGAGAAAGGCAAAGAGGAAGAAGAATTTGGAGGAACCGATCAAGTGAAGAATTAAATAGTTAAGGGTTTCAGTGCTCCAGAGTTTGCAGTACCATAATAATAAGCTAGTACGTACTAATAAACTGGTAATAATTATTACTATTACATAATAATAATCCAGTGCTGCTGCTGGATTTGGTAGATCACTGAAAGTGTAGGAGTGAGAGATTTCAGAAATTACAAGGTTAGTGTTAACAAACTATGAGAAAGTAAAATATTGGGGATCTTAAGCCATTTTATTTGTTTGCATTTGGAAACACTGGTTGAGTAATGAGTTTCAAGAAATGTAGCTCTACTTAGATTTTACATATTAAGACTGCCCTGCTCCATGTGTTAAAATACAGCATATTTTCCTTTTCTGTCTTGAGCTAATCTTTTCTCTCACAGAGAGAAACTTTGACTTGTTCTCACATGGTAATTAATTGGCAAATGTGACAGTCATCTTGGAACACGGATATTCAACATTCATATGTTGAATCATACTTGGCTTACAAGAAAATTTTTAAATGAAACTCTGAAAATTGCTGTGACATACTGATTATTGGCTGAAGAAAGATGTGGATAACAATTTGTACTTTTACAGCTACCAATTCTATGTTCTCAAAGCCAGTCTTTGGCATTCCTTTATTTCTGTTAAAACTAATCAAGTAAAATAACAGCGGTTTCCTTGGCTGGAGGTTTGCTTTTTTTATAAAATCCACTCAAACTGTGAAAAGGTAACTAACTCATACGTGAAAAGAACAGGGAAAAGGAAGAAACAGCCAGAAGGGATTGAAAACCTCTCAAAGTGCCAGTTCAGATATGCTTCAAGGGTGGTGCTTAGCAGTTTTCGGTGTTTGAAGCTGAGTCATCAAGACCTTACTAGTCTCTAGATTTTTGTAACATTCCAACAGTAATGAGTAGATATTTGTTTATGGGTATGAGATTTTTTTATTTGGAAAATGGGAGAATCAGTTTAGATTTACGTCAGAAATTAGTCTTGAAAGCATGGCCAGGAGATAATTTCGCAAGGCTAGATAGTGACCAATCTGTATGGGCCACTGTCAAAAAATATGTGCTGGAGTAGGTGTTGTGCAATATCTCCACAAGTACCCCATTCTATGGTAACAGTCAGGTTATAATCAAAAAAACAATGAAGAACGCATGTTTCTGAAGGCCAAAGCAAGGTACAGAATGCTAGAACAAGACTAGAACCAGAACTGTATTGTCTTCCCCAAGTACTTATCTTTTGCTTGCCCGCTTCGAAGGATTTTAAACTGACCTCTTGGCTGGATTTAAAATTACTGGCCAGATTATGCAATCTGCGTATTCTGCAGTTGCCTGCTCTGCAATGTCTGCATTCTGCTGAGGAGCTGTAAATCCCAGTACCTCCTGAGCCCTTCTCAAAGGGAATTTCAAAGATTAAGTATATAATCTCCATTGAGAATCCTGCCATTTATCAAATGCTTAATGTCGTGCTCTAAAATCGAAGCTGTAGATGAAATAAAAGTTTGGGCTGTAGTGCTTTATAAACATATTTCTTAAAAATCTTAGGTTGCTGCCAGTACCAATTTTTGAGATTGCCAATACTGAGCATACAAGATACAGTATCAATTGTTATTGTGCAGGATTTGATTTTGTGCAGGGTTGCAGATTATGCAGTATGGCTTTGCTCAGAAAAGGCTTTATTCGCATGGCAAACCCACCATCATCAAGAACTGGCAACGAGAAAGTCAGCCAAGTAAGATTTCTGGCAAACAGTTCTTTTGTCTCTTCTGCCTGCACACATACAAACACACACACGTACATCCCAGCCTGAAGCCTGAACAAAATTGACATTTTTAATGTAAATAATTAAAAAAAAATTATTTTGTTCAAAATGCAATTGAAGTGTTACATACTGACACCTACAAGATTTCCTGCAATCCGTTGTCTTAATGTAGAAATGATAACAATGTATGCCACCCTATTACAGGTTTTTTTCTGCAAGATGTTGCTTCATAGTGTGCAGAAAACATTTTAAGTATCTCAAGCAAGACCACACTTTGGGGGAAATGGTATCTTTCATTACAGTAATGTACCTGAAAAAAGTAAGACAGCTTCTGATCTGGACACAGTTTAAGAACAATTACTCTGTATGATTGTAATTATGCTGAGGGTACACAGTCTCGACTACTGCTTTAATATCAGAAAGAATAAATTATCCATTTTCCAACCTTTAAGCTGTTTAAAATGATTTCTCTTTTGTGGTAAAGATAAAAAAATCATAAGAGGCCTTGTATATAATGAACTATATGGGAAAGTCTCCTCCATTCTGCCACTTGCTCGATTATTAGCAGCACTGAGTGGGGCACTAAGTCATCTGGTGAAACAGGCCTTGTTTACATCACTGAAATTGGGCTATGAGAGTACCTCTTCTGGGGGAAGTGATGCACATGTTGCACAAGATAATGCTTCTCTGCGGTTTTTTTGTGGGTGTGATGACAGAGTGTAGACTTTGTCTCATTCTGCTGACCTATTTTATGGTCTTCCTGTGCTGGGGGTTGGTTGGTTTGTGGGATTTTTCCCAGGTAGTTGACACTAACCTAGTTCCTCTGAATTTATGTGGGGTTTTTTAAAATTTTGAAATATGTTTGTAATGCTGAAGACCTGAAGATAAGATACCATAAACAAGGGAACTGGCCTAAGCCCTAGTGGTAATATTCCAGGTGGAGTGAAGTCATTCACAATAAAGATCACTCCATGCATTTATTAGTCAAGCTCAGTAGACTTTAGAAACTTTAACAGCATCCTTTCACTTTCAACATAGTTTTCCCTTTAGTTTTCATGTATTATTTTAGAATGAGGAGAAAAAAAAAAAGTGGAAAAAGTTATGGAACTAAACCTGTTATTTTTTATATCATAATCCTGAGTTTTAAAATTTTTTATTAGCCCTGCTTTTCAAATTGTTTCTCTCTTTAATGAAAGCCAAGGGTTTGTCTTGTTTGGTTTGGTTTTTTTGGGAGTTTGGGTTTTTTTTCTGAAAACACAGGACTCCACAAAAGGAGCAGAAAAAAGAAGAAAAAGGATTGCAAAAGTTGTGATAAAAATGTTCAGTACTTTTACTGACTGCAGAGTCATAACCAAAACTGAAAAATTGAAGTGGGAAGAGCTATGCTGTCATTTGATCACTATAGAACTTTGCAGAGCACAGGTAAGGTATGTGCCTCTCCTCCTCAGCACAGAGGCAGAGAATGCAGTTCGTGTGCACTGGGAGTACCTAACAGCAGTCACTGTGACTGACAGCATTCACTCTCCTAAAACTGAGCTGTACACAGGTTGTCAGAAGCACACCATCTGAGGCAGCACGAGCAGATGTACCCTGGAATCCACATGCTACAGGAATATACCCCTTTTTCTTGTACCATACTGTTTCTGTTCAAGAGAAAATTCCATCTGAGAGTTTACTGCAGTGGTAATTCTCATCGTGCTTTATTCACCTAAACGCAACATTTATTTAACAGGTACTATTTAAATACCCTCTGAAATGAGCACTACGCAGATTTGAAATAGCTTAGTACTGTAATTAAAAATAAAATTTATGTTAGTCCTGAGAGAGGTGGGTTTGGATATTTTTCTTCAGGTGGGTTCATTCTAGAACAAAACAGGCTGCAAATATTTCTAGTTCTTCACATATGGAAGAGCTTCTTTCAGGAATTTACTGTTGTCCAGTCTGCAGTTATTTTGTTTGGAGAAGTAGAAATGGCATACAGCAAACAGAGTTCAGACAAAGGAAGGAAAGCTACAAGAACTCTAATAAAGAAACCTAATTGTCTGCAGTGAGAATGAGAACAAGGAGTCAGGCTTTCCGTGACTAGGATACTTATTTGTACAAGCCATTTTCCCTCACTGACTTTTTCAGCCCAAGTATATGTCATAGTCCTATGGTTTCTTTGATGCCTAAAGTAGTATGTGCTCTTCTGCATGGAAAATATTTTCATACAGAGCTGTGAACAGGTCATTAGAAGTGTCCAGTGGCATCTGTGAGAGGGGAACTGCAGAATTGTAAGACGTATCCTTTTAGTCCTATTAATGCATAATTTTTATTTGACACCGTTATAATGGAGTTAAAATGCCATTCTCAGCTGTGCTTATGTCACACCAGAAGTGTTCAAAGATGAACTTCGTAAGGTGACTTTTTAACAACAAATTTGTTGTGTTTGGCATTTCCACGAAGAATTCATTAGGGTTATATTATGACTTGGACAGTGTTATCAGTATTTTCAGGGGAAAAATACATGATGTATAATAATTATATATTATAATATAATTATATAAGTATATATTAAGTATATCTTATTATATATTATATAATATATGTAATACATTTAAATGAAAGAAGGCTAAAATACGTTAAGTGTGTAGGTTGTGAATTTCAAAGAGAAAAGAATGGTAGTAAATATAGATTATCCTAATTGATTTTTACCTTTCAATATAGTTAAAAAAAAAAATAAAAGATTTTTCATTAAGAGAAGAAAGTGCAGAATGTATCAATAGTGAGAAATCTATAAAGGTAATGTTTGGGTTTTTGTCAGCAATAACTGATATGAACTTATCCTGGCTGATCTACGAAGTTTATTTTAGGTTTTGTAAACCCCACATACGTCAGACAAAAGCATCTTCTCATGCTTCATTGTGCCAGCTTCCTCTGCAGCTTGTTTCACCTTATTTGGCTATAAGACTTACTGGAACCAATAGTAAACAGTAAATTCTATAGTGGAATTTCAGTTTATACTATAAGAGTTAATTTGTTTGCAATTATTGTATTTTCTTTAATTCATCTGCAAGTTAGCAACACTAAGCTTTTCAGAAGAAAAAATAATTTTGTTTTTTAAATAACTGAAATGAGGCACATAAGTAATAAATTATATCTGACATCAGGACTTTAGAAAGCCTATTGTAAGGGCTGTGTAATTATTTACTGGAAAATAAGGTTTCAGAAAAAAGTGTGAATCAGTCTGGTTGTATGTTAGGTCATTTCTGACTGCTCAGATTAAATATATTCCTCTGACTGACTTCTTGTAATATTTGAAACAAGTCTTTCAGAAGAAAATGTGATCTCTCCATGTGGGCTGTATTCCCCTGCTTGCCAACATTTAGTGGCTTTGTCCTCACATCAGACTTAATGGGTAATGTTAACTTCAGTGACACACTAAGTGGCTCACCTGAGATAACCTTGGAAAAGTGTTACACTTGACTGTTCTTTTCTAGCTTTTTCTGCCCTGTGCCAGATTCATTTTGATTCCCCACGATAAAGTTGAGTAGATAAAAAAGGCTAGTCAGGGTGCAGTGAAAAAGTCAGAGGCATTTCCTGCTGACCTGTTTTATTACCCTTCTTGTAGGCAAGAGCAAGCCATGGCCTTTGTACAGACAGCATGTTTGGACTTGGCTTGGGAAGAATTTGAGTTGCCCTTGTGATACACAGCACAGATTGCAAGGTGAGCATATGAGACTGCAGACACCTGTGTGAACATAGTGATTTTGATGTAAGCAGATATTTGAGCACTTTTACACACTGCATTATGTTGGAAATTAGATTCCAAGTATGAGTGATGTGAAAAACTGCTGTTGTACAACGGGTTCATGATCCTCTAGGACTTCTGCAAATAATTTGATTGTTTGTAGATCTCTAGGACTTGATTATTACAGGTCTCCTGGACATATATCTAGTGTAGTATATCATCTGGGGAAACCACAGTTTTTTTGAGCTCAAGCTTTTTGCAGAGGCCTTTGCTAGGCTTTACAGATAAATACTGTCCCGTTTCACTGAAGTGATGTGCTGATTTGAACTGTCCTGGGATATTCAAAGTGGAAATAAAATTCACTTACAGTTTGTTACTGGTACGCATTTCTTTTAAACATGTTTGAAAATTTAATAAAATTATTTTAAGCTTCTCACAAAGTTGCTAAGATTATTGATTCTAAATTGCTTTAAGGTTTTTCTTCTCTTGATAATGCACTCTTCAGGATGATGGTGCCTCAGAATCAGGATGTCTCAAGTCAGTGGCAGTACAGGTGTTAATTACATTTTTTTAATCATTAAATAGTTTATACTTCACACAGAGACTAGGACCTCCTTGCAGTAGCTTAACTGAACTTAGCAGCAGAAAAATAGGAGAAAAAATTTGGATTGCAGAAGTCACTGTCAGAAACCTGTGACTGAAGTGGTCGGAAAATACATGATCGTCTTTTCACACACCTTTCTTAGTCACTGTTCTACTTAATCTTGCTAAGGGGGTGTGGACTAGATGACCTTTAAAGGTTCTTTCCAACCCAAATCATTCTGTGATCTTGTACAGGTTTGGACAAATTTTCTGCATCATCTATTATGCCCCAATTTATCAGTGAGGCATAATTCATTACTATTTTGACAGCTTCTCTGCAGCACCATCCTTGAACAGTGAAAGAGAAACCAGTTCTAAGGCAGCTCTTACAGGATCACAGAATGGTAAAGGTTGGAAGGGACCCGAAAAATGTCCCATTCCAATGCCCCTGCCATGGGTAGGAACACCTTCCAGTAGACCAGCCATTCTTGTAGGCCCCTTTAGGTACTGGAAGCTGCTCTAAGGTCTCTTTGGAGCCTTCTCTTTTCCAGGCTGAACAGCTCCCAACTTTCTCAGCCGGTCTTCATAGGAGAGGTTCTCCAGCTCTCTGAGCAACTTTGTGGCCCTCCTCTAGATTCACTCCAACAGGTTCATGTCCCTCCTGTTGTCTCCAGAACTGGATGCAGTACTGCAGAAAGAGTCTCAAGAGAGCAGAGTAGAGGGGCAGGATCGCCTCCTTCAACCTGCTGGTCGTGCTTCTTTTGGTGCAGCCCAGTGCACAGCTTTCTGGGCTGCAAGTGCACGATGCTGGCTCATGTTCAATTTCTCATCAACCAACACCCCCAAGTCCTTCTCCAGAGAGCTGCTCTGAATCATTTCTCCCCTCAATCTGCAGGTTTGCATGGGATTGCCCTGACCCAGGTGTAGAACCTTGCACTTGGCCTTGTTGAATATCATGAGATTTGCGCCTGTCAAGTATTTCAAGGTCCCTCTGGATGGCATCCCTTCCCTCCAGGGAATCGGCATGACAGTGCACTATTTTTCCAGCTGTTCAGGGCTGCTGAAGTTGCTCTGCCCATGGAAACTTCATGAATCACATCTCTCCTTCCTAGTAGAAAAAAAAAAAAAAATAATCATGCATTTATTGCTTTGTTGGTTGTTTCCCCTTTAGGCTATGTATTCATTCTTGAAAATCTTTAAATTCTTTAGCAGACCTTTAAAGCATACTCCATGGTATCTCCGATAGAAGCAATACAAGTGTTATTAATGGAGAAACAAGAGATCCTTGCAAGGAAAGCCCATCTCTAGATGGGCTTGTAACAAGAAACATGACGTGTTCCATGTAACACTTAACTTTAGTCTCACAGACTGAGTGATGACCTAGGCTTGTTTTACTGGGAATAGAATTCATTTTCCTCACAGTAGCTGGTGTGGGTTGTTTCAAATTTGTGCTGGAAACAGCATAAATAACACAGGAACATTTTCACTATTGCTGAGCAGGGCTTACAGAGTCAAGGCCTTTTCTGCTCTTCACACCACCCCACCAGCGAGCAGACTGGGGGTGCGCAAGGAGCTGGGAAGGGGCAGCCAGGACAGCTGACCCCAAATGAACCAAGGGATATTTCTAGAACTTCATGCTCAATATATAGAGCTATGGGAAAAAGGAGGGGAAGTGGTAATAATATGAGGAATTAAAGCATCTGTCTTCTTAAGTAACCATTATGCATGATGGAGACCTGCTTTCCGGAAGGTGGCTGAACACCTAACCTGAGCATGGGAAGTGATGAATGAACTCACCACTTGCTTTGCTTGTGTGTGGAGCTTTTGCTTTGCCCCTTAAACTGTCTTTATCTCAACCCACGAGTTTTCTCACTGTTACCCTTCTGATTCTTTCCCCCATCCCACCAGGGGAGTGTGAGCAACCAGCTGGGTGGGGCTTGGTTGCTACGCAGTGTTACACTATGACATGGCCTTTCAATTACCTCATTTCACACCCTTTTTCTGCAAAAAAAATGAATCCCTGATCACATACTTTTTGGTGGTGTTAAGTTGATGTTGGAAGAAAGGGGCTCATTTTTACTGCCTACATTTTCCTAAAACACATACTGTGTAACGTGTAAGACGCAAAAAAAACTAACTTGGAGCTTTTCAAAAGAGGAACATTTCAAAAGAGATGGGATCTTGTAATGCAACCTGAAGTCAACTGAAGCCGGATACATCACCGTTTCCAATTCTTTGTCTGTATGCCAAGTACGCAGCTTATCTGATTCACAGTATGACTGTCCACATTTACTCCTAAACAGGCATCTTCTGTAGTTAAAAAAAATAAATGATAAAATAAACTTCTGGGCTTTTAAAGAGGGAGCAAGTTACAAAAGGAAAAATCTCTCAAAAGGACTGGACTTCTATGGGAATTGAGCATACATTTTTCCAAAAGATTTCTACTGAGAACAGCAGTGCTATCAAGTAGCTCTTTTATGGCTCTTACTCAGACAATGCCTTTGTGTAGTGTTGGCTACATTTTCTGTCTTACAGCAGAAACTAGAAAATAATGCTTATCAATTGCATGTTTGTTTCTTGCTCTGTTGATATTACCTATCTGCATAGCTTTTGCTATTTTTTTGTGTGTGTGCATGCAGAGTGTAATTTGAATGAAGAATACAGTCATCAGTTGTATTTCTTACAGAAGATAAGAAATATATCATCCCCATAATGCTAACATTATATAGGGGTTTTTTTATATACTTCCTACATAGACCTGTCTGTAGAGTACTATCCGATTGTGAACTACAGGCTTGTAGAAAGCATGCATTAAGTTCTGCAAAGGTTTGCACTAAGGTGCCAGTTTTACCGTGAGTAGAGACTGATTAAAAAGCAGGCAGGAGCATGCTTGGGATCATGCTAAATGTTAGTGTGTGATTGATTCAACTATGTCATATTAGGAATTGCTGAATCTCACCCAAAGTCCATAGATAGACTTTTGACATGGATGAACTTGAGCGCAGGTTTGTGTCTGTATCTGGAAGGCAGTGTAGACATAGCTGAAAGAAACCATGTTTATATGAATCACAACTAACAAATATGCAAATCATGCTTAAAGTGGGGAAGCCTTTTTCCAATGCAAAACTAAGTTTTTGTATGGTAATGGCAAGTCCTTAGGTTTGGGTTTTTTCACAGATAACAGTAGTCTGCCCTGGGGCACAACTGTGCAGGAAAGAAAACTTCTTTGTAAATTCTGCCTCATTATTCCTAGGCAACTTCACTGCTGAAACCAACATATTGACTTGCCAAAACTCTGGATGCAGTAATGGTAGAGAGAGTAGATGAGTGGTGGCAGCTGTTTTATTTTGAGGAGGAAGGTGATCTCTGCTCAGCTGGGAGATAAATTGATTTTTATCCCAGTCTATCTTCCACTAAATATGTTTTTAAATCACAATATCTGTTTTTCAAATCAGTAAGCCCTGTTAAGCTAGGAAGAAGAAAAATGCATGTATTTGCAACAATTCAGTGGTGGGTTAAATCTTTGTATAACAGAAATCACTGACATAAATTTAGAAAAAACTTTCCCTTTTAAAGACAACCAAGAGTAACATCCATCGTGAAATCATGCAGAATCTGCCCTTCTCTGAGTTCTCACCAATTCTAGTTACAAGTATTTATCATTAAAAATTATAAAGTAGAAGAGAAAATAGAATTTGCTTTGACTTTTTTGCACCTTCTGCTGCACTTTCCGTAAGGCACATTTATGCTGTCTGGCTTGGGAGTGCATACCTGAACCTCAGTTCTCTCAGATGAGCTAGAGGAATATCCTACTCCTGGCATGCTATCTAGTTTCCTCTGCATTTATGACTGGAAATCTTGGAGAAGAGCCAGCCCTCTCAGACAGCTTGATCACCCCCTGATACTCAGTGTAAGTTGTGCATCTCCTGAATCCCAGCTCCAAACAACAGAGGCACAGTGCCTTGCAGCAAACATCCTGGCAGCCAGGCTGTGTTTGGACACGAGAAACCACCAGGTTAAGAGCCAAGATCGTTGTAACTGGACCATGCAAAGCAGACACTGTGAACACACTTTTGAGTGGCATTTCCCTTGTTTGTGTTTAGCCTTGAGATTGCAGAGAAACTCCTGGGGCTACAATATCTGGTACTATTTTAAACACAGTTAAGAATCTGATAGTATTATAATAAATGCTTATAAATTCTCATAATTCTTTGTGTGTAGTGTGCAGACAGTTTTAGATTCCTACCTTCTTTTGTTATTGCACTGGACAGTCACGCATTTAGTCCCTTTATCCTTTCATTTTAAAGCCATCTTCCTACCCAAGCAGATCAGCAGCCTATGCTTATCTTCCCTTTTCTCAGCTTAGTATTTTTTCTCTTAGGTAGGACATATCTAACAGGCAATATTCCTGTTGCTTTTAAATGTGCTACAATTGTCTGTATAGAGTGTGATATGGTTGCACTACATAGAGTCAATAAAGTTTTGGTGTAAGAAGCTCAGAATGCAACAAGACTTTATAGTGATATATAGAGAGTACTGAACGCTTTTATAAAGGTGACAGCATTCACTCATTGCTGAGACAAGCCAGTTTTGAACTGCTGACCTGTGAGATAATAAGAGGTGATCGTTCTCTATAGATACCTAAACAGCTGTGTAGTTTAAAATGTAAAATATTTCATTGATCCTCACTAGCATATGCTGCATGTTTGGTTGATTTGAGAGATCTTAGATTTTTGAGTGCAAGTGGAAGGAATCAGGTGAGACTGGTTGTGTTGGATCATACGTTTATTGAAATGCCATAGTCATCATCAGTATTCCTAATAACTGAATTTTATTGATATTATTGAATCACTGCAGTATCTTGTTTTCTCTGGCTTGCATTATATTGGTCTGCTAAGTATTGCATAAAAAATTAATGCTGTGATACAGTGTACAAGACATATATAAAATGAACACACTAATGTATGGGTGGTTTAAAAGGAGATGTGGAGTATTTATTGTCTAAACAGAGGGGAAAGGTTAGAATAAGAAATCAGCTGTGTGTTTTTAAAGGGGTCTTTTATTCCTAGATTTGAATGCCATTTCAATATTAAGGACTTCCATAGGGAGCTCTAATAAACGCTTGAGCTCACAGAGAATTTCAAAGAAGCACCAGGACCATAATGGTGATGAAGAACTAGTACAACCATGAAGAAAAAAAATAGACTTTATTAAACAGAGTGTTGCCAACAGCAGTTTGAAAAGATGAAAGATTTTCAGTTGTCACCAGTGTGTGTCAGATCCTTGATTTTTCCTCATTTAAGAGAAACTGACATCTTAAGTGTGCAGGATTGCATCTAAGAATGTCTCATTTCCTCTTGATAGCAAGCTGCAAGATGATGAACATCAGTCATGTGACTTGATCAAGAAGTGTGAATGTTTTAACGTGGTCTGTGTGATTTTTCAGTTCTTTCTGATAATGCTTATATCAGTTCAACTTTTCAAACCATTATTCACCTCTCATTATAATAGTAGGTTGCATGGTGAGAGTGTTTGGTGTGTCAGACTCTTAGAAATCTGAGAGAATACTGAATACTGAACGTTGGCAAAGATTTCTTTTTGTTGCAATCAACACAATATGAGGAGGCATCCTTAGAAACAGTACCTTGGCTCTTCCCTGTGAACATTAAAGTGCATTATTTCAAACACTTGAATGCTACAGTTAATCCTGGTGTATCTGCCTAAATGCGACTGAGGACATCCCTGTAATCTGGTAATCCCCAAAGCAAAGCCTTAATTATCTAACTGTAGTTGATAATTCCAGAATTCTGGTGATGGTGATGAATGCATTGTGAAAAATTTCATCACAGGAGCTTTTGAGAGTTTTCATTTCTTTTAAAGAGAGTTAAAAAAAAAAAAAAAAAAAAAAAGTGTGGTCAAGTCCTTAAAGGTTTGGCACAGCACCTTAATTATCTTTAAGTCCTAGATGCTTCATATGGTAGACAGCATCTAGCAAAACTAGTGGGAAAGCTAGGGAAAACACATTAGGAAAAAAGATGTTTGTTGTGTGTCTTACTATTTTTTTCCTTGCCTTCCCCTATGCATAAAGTCAATACCTACTTATTTCTGGTTTTTTTTCCCCTTGCTGTACCTACCCAAACCTCCATGAATTCATGGTGAGAAAAGATGGGACTTGAGAAAGTTATACCTCAGAGTAAGACTGGAGTCATTTGTTTCTGGTCTTTCCTTGCACTAAATTCTCTGTTTAAAATCCACATGCTGTTCTAGATTCTGTCTCTATTTTGTTGGAACAAGGAATTCATGTACTCCTGCACATGAAAATCTGCTCACCTATCATTATGCTGAATTTAGAACAGCCTGTTCAGTACTACAGTCAGCAATTTGCATCTGTTTTTATGCTGTAATCTGTCATCATTTGTATCTTCCCAGGGCTCGTGGTTCTCTCCCTCAAGAAAGGGTTGTCTTTTCCCTTTCCCTCGTGCTTGTCCTGACACTCTTCAGAGCTTTGTCTTTTTAACAGATTCTTTTCCATCCCAGGTCCAAGAATGAAGACAATGCTTTTATTTTTGTACCTATTTAGTATTTTTTATTTATTTTGTTTCAGTAGCTATGCTTGTACAAACACTTCAGAATATATTAATTTAATTGAGGAAAAAGATAAAGCAAATCTGCCTTTGTCTTGCTAATACGGGACTTAAAGTACATAACCAGATATTGCAAGCTCATTCTCAAGGCAAGAGTTATTGATACCAACATCCTGACTAAATTGCCCCTTCTACATTTATAATTAGAATAGATCTAGAGATCTGTCTGTCCTGGGGGTTGACCCTGACCTAAACTGATTGATGAATGAGATATTGTGAAATGGCATCCTCTCAACATCCAGAGTGGGATAACATCCCCATGGTGAGGCAGCACTGAGATGAGACATGCTCTTTCACCATTCCAGGCTGCAGCCCCATCCCTCACTCCCTGCTCTCCCTCTCTCTGCAACAGCTCTTATATTTGTCACAGCATAATTAAAGATTAATTGGGCCAAAGATACAGACTGAAAAGAGCATGAATCTGTGGTGTCGTGGCCAGAGCACTTGCTGTAGAGTAACTGGAAATACTCAAAATCCCATATACTTACTTTGTTCAGTAACTGTTCTTGAAACAGTGTTGAGAATCCATTTTTTATTTTCATTTTGTGTTTCACATTTTACTTTCAATGTAAAAGTCTTACCCAGTAGGTATCAAATCATGGTTTTCCTGTAGTTAAAACCTTTTTCAGCCCTGCAGTGGGAAGCAGAAGAAGCCCCAGCAGCAGGGGAAGGTGCCCAGCCCCAGCCCTGAGGTGTTCATTGCACTCTTAGTAACTCCAGCACCTCTGAGTACAAATGCGAAAACGAGCATTCCCTCATGGGTCAGAGAGCAAGAAGACAAATGAAGAATGAAGCCGTACAGGCGACGTCCTTCTCTTCCCTCCCCACAGGAGACATGTCATGTCCCCCCTGGTACCTATGTGTGCCAGTCCAAGAGGCACCAGCAGGTCCTGACTGGTCCCCTGCCCTGCTTAGCCTCCTATGCCCCCATTTTCACCCAGACCAGGTTGTCAGTCCCTGATTGGGTGCTTTTTCATAGAATCATAGAATCAAGTGGTTTGAAAAAGACCTTTAAGATCATCAGGTCCAACCATTACTCCAGGACTGCCAAGTCCACCACTAAACCATGTCACTGAGGGCCTCATCTACATGGACTTTGAGCACCTCCAGTGATGCTGATTATATTATTGTATAATCTGAGGTATACTCTGTATACTCTGAGGTATAACAGGATGCCACTGCCCTGGCAGCCTGTTCCAATGCCTGAGCACCCTCTTCTAATATTTTTTCTAATTTTTCCTCATAGTCAACCTAAACCTCCCCAGCTGTAGCTTGAGGCTGTTTCCTCTTGTCCTGTCACTTGTTTGCTGGGAGAAGAGACTGACCCCCACCTCATAGAATCATAGAGTAGTTAGAGTTGGAAAGGACTTTAAGGTCATCTAGTTCCAACCCCCCTGTCATGGGCAGGGACACCTCACACTAAACAGTATCACCCAAGGCCCTGTCCAGCCTGGCCTTGAACACCACCAGGGATGGAGCATTCACAGCTTCCCTGGGCAACCCATTCCAGTGCCTCAC
>JAOEHY010009628.1:0-43424 GCA_025447955.1 Psilopsiagon aurifrons
GGCTGGGAAAATGGCAAGTGGAAGAGAAAAGAAAGCAAAGCCTTAAAAAGCAACAAACCTGAGCAAAATGAAAAACAAAAGGGTAAAATGTGTTTATTGCATAAGAAAGGCAGCAGAATTTATCCAAAGGAAAAATCCTAGACCAAACTTTAACAAGGCTCAACAAGGCCAAGTGCAGGGTCCTGCACAGGGGCCCGGGCAATCCCAAGCACAAACACAGGCTGGACAGAGGCTGTAGAGCAGCTCTGAGGAAAAGGTCTTGGGATGTTGGGTGACGAGAAACTCAACATGAGCCAGCAGCGTGAGCTTGCAGCCCAGAGACCAACCATGTGCTGGGCTGCATCAAAATGAGCATGACCAAGCAGGTCAAGGGAGG
The DNA here is from genome assembly GCA_025447955.1 of Psilopsiagon aurifrons. Classification (NCBI taxonomy): domain Eukaryota; kingdom Metazoa; phylum Chordata; class Aves; order Psittaciformes; family Psittacidae; genus Psilopsiagon; species Psilopsiagon aurifrons. The sequence goes on from JAOEHY010009628.1 coordinate 377, forward strand.
TGCTTCTCTGTCTCTACTCTGCTGTTGCAAGATCCCATCTGCAGTACTGCATTCAGCTCTGAGGCCCCCCAATACAGAAGGGATGTGGACTTGTTGGAGTGAGTCTGGAAGAGGCCTCAAAGATGATCCAAGGGCTGGAGCATTGCTCCTGTGAAAACAGGCTGAGGGGTGGGCTTAGTTCAGCCTGGAGAAGAGAAGGCTCTGGGAGACCTTACTGCATCTTCCAGTGCCTAAAGGAGGCTACAAGAAATCTGGAGAAGGACTTTTTACAAAGGCAGGTAGTGACAGAACATGGTGGAATGACTTCAAACTGACAGAGGGAGATTTACATTAGATGTCAGGAAAAGTTTCCTAACTGTGAGGTTGGTGAGGCACTGGCACAGGTTGCCCAGAGAAGCTGGGGCTGCCCCATCCCTGGCAGTGTTCAAGGCCAGGCTGGAAGGGCTTGGAGGAGGTCCACTGGTCTAGTGGAAGGTGTCTGTGGCCATGGCAGGGGGTTGGAACTGGATTATCTTTAAGGACTCTTCCAACCCAAACCATTCTGTGATCATAAACTTCCAAAACTGCTCACTAATCTTTAGCAACTTGTTCTGGGTCTCTTGCCTGGAAACGTTTTTAAGAAGCCCGGTTTTCAGTGGTGTTGGGCACTTCGGCACTTATCACAGCATTGGAACACAGTAACAGCTGCTCAGCACCTCTGAAAACAAGATCCAGGGAGGTCGTTGAGGTGTCATAGGCAGCACAAATCAACAACCAATTCAGAACACACTGACCTTCATTCGTAAAAAGGAGTCACTAAAAAGAGACACAGTGTCAAGGGGGGAAAGTAATAGGAAATGAAAAGAAAATGAAAGGAGGAGAAGAAAAGCAGGGGAGATAAAGCAGACTCAATCCTCAGATGACATAAAATCACCCTGTCTCCAAATCACTTAAAGAAGCACTTAGAGCTCTGTTCTCGGTGCTAATGCAGAGACCAAGGGCTCAAATGGGGTCATCTCCTTCTAAAAAACGTTTTGCATCTTCTTAAACCAGACATAAACAGTAAAACCAAGTCTCCTGGCTTGCCATGGAGTCTCAGACTCTTCCAAAGGCCCTGCACACTCCATAGCACTCGGAAATGTGAAGCTTACCACCTTTGTCCTCGTCAAAATCTGACAGACATGTCCGCAAAGATAGTTAAATCACAGACAATGATGAATCTATTCCCAGGCGCCTCCTTCTGGCCTCCCAGCTAGCTTAATATAACAAACTGCTCAGTTCTTCTGCTTCCTTAGCTTCCAATGCACTCTCAATATGAGTCTTTCCTTAGAAACAACAGGATTGGAAGCAGCAACACAGCAGGGGAAGACAAAAGCATTAGCTATACCTCTGCCTCTGCCCATGCCCTCAGTTCCTGCCTGACATGCAACCTGCTGGAAAAGAGAGGACAAGTTTGTGCAACATACCAAATCCATCTCCTGCCTTCCATTGTGTAACTACCCACCTCACATCCCTTCTCTCCTGCCAGCCTGGTTATTGCTGGTTCTCACTAGATGGTTTCTAATTTAAACTTCTCAGGTAGCAAGCACTTATCTGACTGGTGTGTCCATAAACCACTTGTGTTGTCTTTTTGCTGAAGCAAGTGGTGGGATCACATTTGAGTCTATGTTTAAGCAGGCTCACACAATTACTCCAGCTCCTATATCATGTCACTCTGCTCCCATCCATCAGGAATTTTCACATAAAATTTTAGTTTTGCATAAACCCACCAACTCATCAAATATAAACTGCCTGGTGAAAACATCTTGTGTTTGACGAGATTCTTCCAGGGTTTCCTGGCAGGCTGCCGCCGTATCTCACATCTCTAGTGCAGCCATGCCCTTGGAGAGGGGCCATCAGTTTTTCCACCCAGATTTTTGTTCTGCCCAAGTCCAAAAGCAGCAATGCTGTGAGCCGGCTAGCCCAAGAGGTGTGGAGCACTTGTGCCAAGGCAGTCGGCTCTGCAGTCACAGACATCATCAGCTGCAGTGTGGAAATGCACAAGGCCCTCAGCTGATTCAGCTACAGCTGGCAAACACTCTGAGCAGCATGCTTGGTTTCAGGAATATTCTGGATTGGCATTTCCGACTCAATTTCGTCTCTACAGGAGCCACTGGGGATAAAGAGGCTACTTCCAGATAAAGCAACAATGTATTTTTAAATCATAGAGTCATAGCATCATTTAGGTTGGAAAGATCATTGAGTCCAACCATTAATGCAGCACTGCCAAGTCCACTACTAAACCATGTCCCTAAGCACCACATCTACAGGTCTTTGAAACGCCTCCAGGGATGGCAATCCCACCACTTCCCTGCAGAGCCTGTGCCGATGCTTGACAACCTTTTCAGAGAATTTTTTCCTAATATCCAATCTAAACCTCCCCTGACACAACTTCAAGCTGTTCCCTCTCATCCTATCACTTGTTAGTTGGGAAAAGAGACCAGCATCCATCTTCCTACAACCTCCTTTCAGGCAGCTGTATACAGCTCCCCTTAGATAAACCATCCCAGTTCTCTCAGCCACCCCTCATAAAACTTGTTCTCCAGACCCTTCACCAACTTCCAAATGTACACCCCATATTTCAGCCATTTCTAACCTCAACTGCAAGTCCCTAAATGAACAGTTCTCTGCTTTTATTTGAACAGCAGATGCACCACTCCAATTCCTAATTACACATGAAGAAAGTGAACAAGAAGGAGGGAAAACACGGAGAAAAAGAGGCAGGAACAAGGACAGAAAACAACCTGAGAAATAGAAGCCTGTATGTAGATAAAATGCCTTCCTAGTTAATTATCACAACTGAAACACAGAAAAAAGTGACAGGGGAACAGGGAAAGGAAGAGTGGTGTGAAGCTGCAGAACTCTGGGATCACTCTCCTGTGGGTGTTTCAAGATGAAACATCTCACAGATACTCTTCAGAGAACAAGTGTGGTCTGAGTGCTGCAGCTGCAGTCAATTCTTGACTCTGGTTCTTATCATTTTTCATGTGTATTTAACACTAAACTTGGGTATTTCTGCACAAGCCAGAGTCCTGTTGAACCTCTGAGATCCCAAGATCTGGAGCAGTTGTTATGTACCACTACCAGATGCTAATGATGCCCACGGCAGAGATCTGCCTTCAGGCCATTTGGGATCCTTGAGTCCTGGTCTATGGGCTGTGACTCCCATGGAGAAACCACCAGGGAGGCAGTGAGGAGCAGACACTGCCTGACAGAGGTGTAAATGGGTATTTCATTGGTATACATGAGGTGCAAATGGGTATTCCAAGACTGAGAAGAGAGCTCTTCCCCTGACTGGCGGCAGGGAAGGATATCTTATTACTCCTACTAAATCTGAGTTCCCCAAATGCCCAAGAGCAGCTGGAGCTCTGGATCTATTTATATTCTTCTTTTACAAATTGCTTCTTCTCTTTTATGCTACCCAAGCATACAAAAACAAGGACTGGGTTCCACCTTGGAGACTATCCCTTTCATTTTCTTCTTTCTTTCCACCTCTTGATCCTGCAAATCCATGCTTTTGCAGCATGGCATGAATAGCCCAAACAGGGGATGAGGGAGGTTTAACTTGCTATGGAAGAGGTGGCCTTGATCCCATCCTGAAGAGGCTGTAGTGACAGAACAGGGTGGAATGACTTTAAACAAAGGACCTTTCATCTGGGTGCAAAAGGCAAGCATCCTAGGGTCTTACTATCACTTGTAAGCCTAAAGTGCATGCTCTGGGAAAGCAGGTGTCTTATTAACTCTGTGAAGTCTTCAGGTAAGATGTTATTTTTGTTGCTGTGATTCAAAAGGGCTGGGTAGGATTTTGATGACTACCTCGATTTCACTCCCCTGTGGTGCTGTCAACCTTTGCAGCTTTAGAGTCTTGAGATATTTATTATCAGTCTGAAGTCAGTGTAAGACTTTTGATGGTGGGTTTATTTTTTTTCCTTTCTTTGCTTTCTTTTTATTCTGTTTTTACACAAATCTTACTTTGTAAGTCAGAAAGGCTACATAAAACTTGAATGTGCAGCCTCCGAGGAGTTAGACACCAGAAAGCATATGGCTTGTTTTGCTTTTGAAAAACAGGGAGGAAGGCGACATGTCTTGAATCCATTGACAGTTGATTCAGACTCATTACTCAGGGGTGATTATCTGTAACTGTTTTTTCTTTTTCAGTACTTCAGGTGGGTGGCTATGGTCTGTCAATGAAAATGGAGGTTCGGGGCTCTCTCTTTAGCCTTTCTGCCTCTTCCTTTATGTCCTCTACCTTGCCTTCCTCAGACTTGCAAGCCACTGCAAGCACTGCAGCTAAACACTGTTGTGGGCAGATCAGGGAGGTGATCGTAAAGAAAGCTGATTTCTCCTGCCTGTCAGGATACTGTGGAACTGTGTGTTTCCAATTTATTGCTTTAAAAACATAGAAATTATGTTTACTGCTGCACCCCGGTTAATGCTTGGAAGGGAAAAGCCACCAAGAAGAAAGGGCGAATGAAGAGGAGTTGCAAGGTGCAAAAGAGAGGAGGTGGCATGCTGAAAGGCCTATTAAGGTGAGTGTTGCCAGAGTTGTGTATGGAGAAACAGCAGAAGACAAGGACAAGCTTGGATGCAAAAGGAGGACTGGGAACAGCCTGAGCCTGTCAGTGCCTTGCTCCGTCTAGCTGAGATGCATGTACCAGAGGCAAGGATTTGGCAGTCCAGTTCTATCTCAAATACAGAGAAAGCTATGCTTGGCCCAGTAGTAACCCATGCTGTCAACTGAAACATTAGCCCCCTCTCCTCTGAGAGAAAACAACTGACTGTTATTCAGTTGCCTTTAACATTGCTCCTGACAAGAGGTATCCTCCAGCCAGCCACCTGCAGCCTCAGAGGGAGTATCTGTGAATGAACTGTCCAGCCACAGGAATTCCGGCTCTGTGACGAACTTTAGAGAGGCTGTGCAAAAGCCTCCTGGCTAGCACAAGCTGTCTAGTCAGCTCAGGAGGTAGCTCTACCTTTACGGCTTCTTAGGAGGTTGGACTGCACTGCAAAGGGGTCTCCTGACTCATGCTGCTGTGGTCTTTACAGCTATGGATCCCAAACAGCTAAGCTTCTTCCCCCTTAAAAACTGGTGTTGTAGAGGGTACAAGAGTTAAGGTCCAAAAATTTAGAGTCTCTGTAGCTACTCAGATCACACATCACAGGGCCAAGGAACACAAACTGTCCCAGAATTGCCTTAATGCTCTATCTTCCCTTTGGACAAGTTGTATTTCCCTTTGGGCTCTATGATCATTCAGTGCTGTTGCTCATCAGTGCCCACTAGTTTAACACTGGTGACAGCTGTCTTGAAATAGAGATGCCTGCCTGCTGAGAGCTGACTTATGCCACACGAGTCTACCCCTTTTTCTTCTTTTCCTGCTCCCTACAAAAGCGAACCCCCAACCCAGACAGAATATGGAAAACAGTGGTGCTCCCTGCTCTCCATCAGTCAGCTTTAATTAAACAAATATCCAGTGTGGCCTGTTCCCAGAGATAAAGAGCAGCTCTGTATTTTTCTGCATGAGTGATTTTAGACTACAAGAAATGCCAAAAGGAGACAGAATGAAAATTGCTCTCACTATGAGCACATAGAGCATGCTTCCCTCTAATATGCTGCATCGCCCCTGCATCCCAGTGTGACTGCTGCCCTGGTCAGTTATGTAGGATATCTGGCATGGCCCCTACTGCAAGAACTATGAAGATCACTAGGTTCTCCAATAGCCAGTAGTAGCTTAGTACTCCCCCTGGTTCTTCACTCCAAAATACCTTCACTAAAACTTTCAAGCTATCTCCATTACTCCTCTTGTTTGTAAGTAATTAGACTGGTGTTTTGGAAGTAGTTGAGTATGAGCAGAGTTTATGTTGTGGGGAAACCATCCATAAATTCAATTTCTGGAATTTAAGCTCTTTAACTCCTTGTAAGCTTGACTGCCTCTCCTCATTGTTACGGCATACAGTGGATGGCAAGAATTTGACAAGATTCAGAGAGTAACCGGACACTTTAAATATTATCCTATGAAAATACTTCACGCAGATCCTTCCCAAAGCTAATGTTATAGGACTTAAATTTTTCAGTATTATAGAGCAGCTTTTATGAGTGTCCCACGGCTATCTACTGTGACCCTTTGTGCTCTTTCCTCTTGAACATCTGATGTTGGCTACCTCTGAAAACAAGCTACACAAACCAAATTCACAAATCTGACTGTCTGAGAAATCCTGTGTTAAAGGACAAGAGGCTTAGTAGTCGAGATTCTGAAGTGTAGGAGTGCAACAGAACTGAAAATGTCATTTTATTTTACATTCCCAGAAGCTATACCAATCCCTACCTGAGTGTCCTTGGGATGCATCTTAGGAATGGACTGATTCAGTGATCCTTTCTAAATAGTCAAAGACTTCTGTATTCAGTCAAAAAATGTCCTGGTATTAATCCCCAAAAAAGGAGAGTAAGACTGAAGCAGTCTGGAGTCAGATTTGCATGGTAGATTGCTGAGGATGAAAGTAGGAGTTAAAAATTGAACAAAAGACAATGGGAAGATGATTTAAAATTTGTGTGTGCTGACCCTGCAATCTCTTATCGACACCTTTAGCCTTCTTTGGTTTTGTTCACCTTCCCTAACTTCTCTGCCGCTACCTCTTCCTATACTCCACATCTGACAGTTTCATGGCTACAGATTTACTTTGCTCTTGAAGTCATCAGTGCCTCAACTGCTTCATCAGACACATCCTCTCAAATGGCAGTGACTATGTCACTGTAGTCTATACAGAACCACTTCATCTCTATTCCAAATACTTATCATTGACTCTCTGGTCTGTTGCCTACAGGGCCTGCCACAAAGGAAAACTCAAGTACGTATTGTAGTCTGACATTTGGCCTGCCTTGAATACCTCACAAGCATTGGAGAGACTATCTTCTTCCATGATGCTTCTCTACAAATGCGATGATCAAAAGATCAGAGTTCATCCTCTGAAACCTACTGCACCTGCTTAATCAGCATGTTGTTTCTTGGTACAAATTCACTTTAAGACGTACATCCTTTGTACAGCATTACTATAACCTTTACTATAATCTGTTTTTCTAGTACTAGGAGATGGGATGAAGACAGAATTCCCACTGACAGAGCATTTCAAGTTTCTCACCAGAATATGTTGGCTTTAGAGACCCTATAAAATATCTTAAAACAAATGCACCTCAGTAGTATAAAATACCATATGCATACACTACTGTTTGGAAAGTGAAAATTCAATGTGACATGCTGACGCAAATGTGTGTCTTTGAGCTATTGTGGGTTCTTCAGAACAGCACAGCTTGGAAGGATAAGCACATGGCACCATGCTGGGGAAATGGAATTTCCTGTGTTGGAGGAAGAAGATCTGAGCCAATGCTGCCGTGATCTGATCTTTTTTTGGTTAACTAGTTGGGTGACTATAACAGATATGTCAAATATGCCATTCATTTATCACCATCTGCTTGTAGGGATAGAGATGATAATGCCACATCTTCCTGAACAGTTGGCGTCCCAGATTACTTTAGTCTGCATTTGTGGCAAGTGTTTCTCCTGTATATCCTCACTCTCCACTTGAAGATGTCCCCTTTTCTTGGGGAAAAATATGGTCATGACTGGTAGATGACTGCATGGATTTTGAAAAGGATTTGGCATGTTCTGCACCAACTTCAGCGCAAAGAACATCAACAGTGTACAAATGTGTGTGGATGTGTACTAAAGTGGGTCTTAGTGTGAAGGGATAATGAGAGCTGGCATCCACGGACTTACGGACAGAGTCAGCAATGTATCTGGGGGATAGTGAAAATGAGCTGTGGCCTCATATTGTGTCTCAGTGGGGTCTGGTCCTCTGCCATAGACCTAGATATGCTCTTTTCTTTTGTTGTTAACAGGCTACTTGACAGAAATTTCCTTACCCGAGGATCTAGGCTCCAGACATCATTCGCAAGACTGAGAAAGACCAGAAAGATGTCACCTGCGTATTCACTTTATGCAGTGAAAATTGCTGCTGACAAGTCCATTTTGTTACCCAGAAACACTTGAAGGAAATCTAATGCATTTGTTACACCTGCAAGGAGCAGTCAGGCCAACAGCCAGATTTCCTCTATATGCTAGAAATGGTCAAGAACAGAAAAAGGAACGGAATGTGCTACAGAAATCACCTAGAGGGGGAAACTCCATTCTGGCTCCTGGGTCCAGTCTGCCGTATTATCTTCTTGTGACAACAAGAAGCAAAGGCTGGGGCCAGCTTTTTGACTGACGTCCAGCACTTCTTATGCTAGGAGGTGCATCGCTGTTTGTGCAGGTTTGTGGCTCTTGGTGCTTCAGCTGCAGGGGGGTGAAGTAACTTCCTTAAGGTGACCTAAGCATGATACACTCATTCTCAGTTATCTGTGAACTAACTTTATTATAACCAGAGTCAGTCTAAGTGACAGAAATTGTCCACAGGAGGAAACTAAAGATCAAGTATCTACTGCACAAAGAAAATCTGATCCTTAAAGCAGTAAACATAAAAAATGTATTGCATACATATGCAGTGCCTTACTATAAGGCAGCAGCTTGAAGAGATTTGGGAATAGTACTCAGCTTGGACAGAACAAAAGATTCGGATTTGGGACACATGTATGGCCTGAAAGAAGCAAGCACTGCTGAAAGCTCTCTGTAGAGGAATACTTGTATCTGTGATGTAGCTATGTTGGTGTCTCTCATAGAATTACTAGTTGAGGAAATACTCTTTGGGTTTATGGGGGATGCTTCTCATACTCTCATATTTGCCCAGCAGAAAGGGTTCACTCCAAAGCTTCTCCTATTGCTATTAATTTCTTTCCTAAGGCACAATAGGAACAGGAAGAGGCAAATGTTTGTACTTGCTAAGTAATTCCCAGGAGAAACTTCCAGGGTGGAAGAGAGTTTGTCATCAGCTGCTAGAAAGGTTGGGGGGCTTCCTTTCCTGAAATGCCTTTGAACCACATGTCAATGGGGAGTCCATTCACTCCATTTAAATTGGATTCCTCTCATCCAGAGGAACACCAGCCACATGGCTGTCTGCTAACTGAATTGGCGCTTTGTAAGCACTAAGAGGAAGAAGGCAAAGTGGCCATGATAGGAGAAAAACTGTATGTTGGAGTTTGCAATAGCCCATTGTGCACCATCAGTCTTGCTTAGATCCTTTGTCAGTGGTGGAAACAGCTGATGACTTACAGTGATAGACAAGTCACAACATCATTTGCTCTGTCTTGTTAACAGGGTGAGCAGTGGTACTTAGGAAAAACAGCTACTGTATGAAAGAGCAATCTGATATTGTAAGTGTATGTGCACAGCTGATCATGTGGAAGGGATCCTCTACTGACACACGCAACACACTGCAAGTGAACAGAGGTTTAATAAGTTGTAGCCAAAACCACACTTCAGATATCACAAATAGGAAGCTGCTATATAAATCTGAGGCATGTGTGAGGGGGAGTTTGTGTAAGTTCCTGAAATCATTTAAATTAAATAATTACCATAAACAGAAGTTGGATCTATTAATTTCTTAATGGAAAGATGGTGTATCAATATAAAACTACTTTTCCAAGACAATATATGACCTTTTCCAAGACAGCATCCCTCATTTCAGACTATCTCCAATATCATAATTTCTTTTAAAGGTTCCATGTGTAATGGAATAATTACATGTCTGCAAACGCATACTGAGAGCTACCTCCTGTAGCTTTGAAACATCTTTTCATACCTCTTCTGGTCTGTACTGTACAAAAGCCCTTTTTTTCTTTGCTCAAATAACATAACTATGTAAAATGAAAATAGCTGGCAAAAGTTCACTTTAATTACACTCAGAAGCATTCTCCAAATCCCCTCCAGTTCTTCATATAATAATTACAGTTTGCCATCCTAATTCCAATGAGTATGTGGTCCACCTAAAAGGATCCAGAGCTAGCACTCTGCCTGAATGCTCTGCTAGCAGAACAAACACCTTTTTTCTTCTCTCCTATTTCAGGCCAATATGTACGAACACTATAAAAAAGCTAAGGCTTGTGTTAGTGGAACTGGCAACCTCAACTACATAATTACTGGGCCTGTGAGATATAAACGGAATTTAGGTCTCTTCCTCAGTAAGAATAAATTATTTTTACTTTTTGAATAACTGCCAGAATTGGACTCAGAAAAAGGATTTTTGTTATGACTGAGTATTAGATCTGGTTTTAATCAGGCTTAGATTTCTTACTGGCTTCTCACTCATGTGGCTCACGTTTAACCCCTTAGTACAGCAAGAAAACCCTGGAATTTTCCAGAGGCTAAAATCAAACTGTCCCTCAACACTGGAGACTGACACAAAGCTATATGAAGGAGTGCTCTTCAATAATTCATAATCCCATAAACATGCAAATTAGCTGCATGCACAGAAATTGCTCACCACTGAGCTCTTCATGCACCTCAGCAGCACTGCCTTCTGTAGACCTGCTCCAGCATGGAAATGCATGGCCAGATTTGCTGATTGTATCACTGCACCTCTGTGCCCTTGCAGACAGCTCTGCATTCAAGGCTGGATACCACAGCAACATGACAGTGAATTTCACCAGCCATTAAAGACAAACTTAAAAGCTTGTTACTACCACATTGGGCTAGTGTACTAAATCTCAGTAGTGGTTTTATTCTGCGTGTACTCACCAAAGATTATCAAGATTGTTCTGTGGGGTATAGTCCTGCTGCCCAGTACTGAGCTGCTCAGAATCTACTCTGTTGAGGCTTGACACAAAACAGTATAACAGAAGGAGTGCAGTTGAATGCAGTAAGAAAAATCATGGCTTTGTTTGGCTTGGCTTGCAGAAGTCTGCTTCAGGCCCTTGGTTTAGGACCCCGGCTATGGAAACCCAGTTACTACCAGATTCTCAGGTATCTCGAGCTGTTGCATCAATGGCACCTACAATTGGAAGTGGAAGTCCTAACTGGGAAGGGAAGCAAAGAGAATTAGGAATGCAGAATAGAATATTATAGGCTGCCTAGTGGCTGCACAAGACTAAATTTTCCTATTCTCGGATGCTTCAGAGCTGAGCTGCTCCTGCTGTGGGAAGGGGAGGAGCAGAGGAAAAGGGCAGGACCATTTGCAGAGCTGACTCGAGTGCCTCACATAACAGATAGGAATAATCACCATTGTTTCAGGGGAAATTTAATTTCCCCATTTCCCTTCCACACACCCACATGTGCTTCCACAACGGCCCTGGCACGTGTGGAGCAGGCAGCATTCAAGATTGCTTGTGGACACAGCGGCTGGTTGACACCAAGAGCAACTGAATTTACATATGTAATTGCCCTGGAACACAAGTCTCATGCAAGTGGGAAGAGGATGCAACTTGTATGCTCAGCACTTGACCATCACAGATACTTGGTTTGAGGTTAAGAGGAGATTTCACAGTTTCTTCAGGCTTCATAAGCTCCTGACCTTGCTAAGGCAGCAGAAGAGCAGGTGGAATTAACGAGGTATCGTAAGATTTGGAAAAGCTACAGAAGTTGTTTCCTTTCTCCATCTTAACTGCTCAATAATTCCTGGGATTTAAAATTGGTAGGACATACAATGTGCTGTCAAGTCAATTTAACAAGATGATGACAGTTTAAATTAGTCTTAGTGCCAGGAGCTGGATTATTTTATGTTCCCTGTCTGGTGCGGGAGCAGTGAGAAAAAAATCACCACAAAAATGAAGAAGACATCACTTCTTAACCTGATGTCTTGCACAAACTCATTGTTCATCCATGCCCTATCTCAGAACTGAGATACAAATGTCATCTTACACTCCTATGCCTGGCCAAAAGAGTTGGTGATGACTATAGGAACCTACATAGCTTGCATCTACCACCAAATGCACAGGTCATCTTGAATTAAATGAGCTGCTTATGTCTGTCTGTACTACTGGATCTCTCTGTGGTGCCTTACTGCAGCTTGTGCCTTGTGGGGAGTCTTAACGCGCTGAAGCATCTGACTTACAAATCTCTTACTGTTCTCTGCTTAACAAAGCTTTGAGCTTCCCACTATGTGCTGGGGTTCTTTGTTTCTCTTCATCTATTTTGAGGAAAATAAATAAATAAATAAATACTTTATATACATGTATAAAATACATATTTTTTTACATATATGTAAATATATATATTAAAAAAAAAAAAAAAAAGATGTGGTTCTGGAAATACAAATGTAAAAGATTTTCCTGTACTACAGAACCTGATTTCTGCAGAGGTATTTCAGGGAAGTTGCAAAAACAATTACTAGGCATCAGAGTGAAGAGCAGAGTGACTGATGAAGTTTCCGCTCCTGAGACAAGATGGCTGATGCAGACCTTCTGAGCCTTGTGGTACTTACAATTGGTCAATCCTCTAACAACTGAGATATAACAAGTTTGCTTCAGTACCCCGGTGCCAAAAGGGCTGTAGGACCTGACACTATGTGCTAAGCAGAAGTGGGAAGTGCTAGCTGTGCTTTCACACTTCAGCTGTGAAGCTACATCAGTGATAGTTCCAGACCCTAGATGCTGGGATGTGACAATACTTCCCATCTTGGGAAGAGGTGACAGCAGTGGCAGTATGTGCATCTGTGGTTACTTTAGCACTAGAAGCTGTTGAAATCTCAGTTCTTGTGATGAACAGATTCTTGCCCAGACTCTAGTTTAGCCCTGGGAGCTGTGTGGTGGGGGAAACTCCATTTTTGGCAGCTGCTGTTCTCTATAAAATGAGTATAGTGCAGTGGGAAAACAACCTAATAAAAACCAAGATTTTAATCAAACAAGTGACAAACAGTGAGAAGCACACAGGCACAACTATGGATTTGAAAGAACAGTCACCTTCCTTTGTATTCTCTAAGCACAAGTATGAATAGGCAACAGTAAATATCACACTCGTAGGCTAGCACATTCAGCCTTGCTTGTAGCTGGAGCACAGCCCCCTGCATCCAGGGAGTAGCTACACATAATAGTTGTTCTCAGGGTGACTCTGGAACAAACAAGTTGTGACAGAGATACATTAGTCACTGGATTTCTTTCATGGTGATGAAGCAGACCTCACCCAATGTGCATGGAGAGTAAATATCCTCCCTCCTCTGCTAGGAGGGGTACTCTATCTCAGGGTTTTCTACTTCCATATGGTTTACATGCTGCTCCACCCCAGTCCTACCCTTCAGGGAGATAGGATTCTTCATACCTTGTGCCTTGATTCTGCATTCCTAGAATTCCTGTCTTCCCATGGCCACTACTTCCTCTTCTAAAGGATTTGTACCTGATTCCCTATACAATTAGCAGAGACCAGCATGCTCACACAGCAGAAAAAAGTATGAAGAAGCAAGAATCCCACCCTGGGCTCCCCTGTGTGACCCTGAGAAAGGCAGGGTTTGAGTTGAAGCCGCAGACCACTATTTAGATTCTACCGGCTCAGGCCTTCAGTGTCATTTTGGACCTGGGATCTGCGACCACCTGTAAAGTGAAACTCTCGCTAGAGAGTCAACAGTCACCTGATTAAAAAACCAGAAAATCAGAAGTGAGTCATAGTGGAAGACAAGTAATACTGAATAATGTCCATCTCGCAGCGAACTGACAAAACCACCTAAACGGACAAGAACAGGATATCCTCTTTATTTTTGAGATAAAAGCTCTTCTGCCTTGCTTACAAAACCAGAAAATAAATAACACTGAGAGGCAAACCTATCTTTTATACGTTTGCCTTCTATTTGAATTAGAAAGGCATCTCCTCAGGACTTTCCTTATCCCTGCCTTCTCCCTGGTCATGGTTACTTCAATACAATGGTGAACAGCATATCTGGACTAGATGAAAACAGCTGTATTGATAGCTCCATGTTTCTCAGCTGACCTCTCCATCAAACAGCAGATCTCATAGCTCAGTCTACACTTGATTCTCTTTGTATTTATTCCCCTTCTCACTGTATCTCTCCTACCAGTTGTTTCTCAATAAATATTAATTGCTTTCACCACCACTCTTGCCAGTGTTTATTCAAATCATATACATTCATACTTCATTGATGTGTTTATTTCTCCTTCTACCCACCATACTCTCAAATTAAGCTTGATGCTGACAGATTAATCTCTCTGGTCTGTGCAACAGCAGTTGCACTGGACGTTGCTGGGATGTGAAATGTCATAAACAAGAGAGAATTTGGCAGGAGGAAAAGAAAAGTGGTCACTACAGATTATGTGGTGGCATACTCTGATAGGCAGTTTCTATCAGGAGGAACTTTGATTTTGCAGGAAAGGATGCATGATGTGATATTTACAAAATGACCACAGAGATGTCACTAGAAGTACTGGTGTGTGTCTATCTGTGGTAGAAAGAAGCAGTACACTGGAGTCCTGAGATACAGGCATTTTGTATAAAGCTGAATACTAAAAAAAAAATGTTAAGTCAGTTCTTGCAAGTCAGAAGTTGCTCTCATTAATTGCATTTTTCAACTCAGCTGCTGTGGAATTCCCTCTGCTGGTGCCAGGCTCTCTCCTTTAAGGAAGCATGACAGAGCTTGGAGGCTGGGGGAGCAAGTATATAAAAAGATTTAGGTTTGTCTCCTTAAGGAACGGCAGATTCTAAAGCCTTTTCCCTTCCCCTCGCAAAATTATCCTCTGGTTAACTGTGGTATCAACTGCTTTGCTACTTCATTCCACGACTCTCTATAAAGGGCAATGTCATATTTGGCTGTGTTTTATGTATTCTGTTTCTTCTTTACTCCATAAGTCAAAATACATCTTCCAAACTCCCAAACTCAGGGTAATTAATGCCACTGTGAATTTGAGGGCATCTGCTTTGGTGTTGCACCTTTGTGCAGAACAATTGAATTCTTCCACCCCTTTAGGTATGTTGAAGACCACACCTCCTTTTTCCAAAGTAAATTAACAGAATAACTTGAATGCAAAAGACATATCAGACCCTGTTTCTATGTCCTCGGTTACTAGGCACCGTAATTCCTGTATCTCTAGGAACAACCACTGCCTTAACAATTTTATTCTTGTGATCAACTTGTCTCTGCACTATACAGTACTGAGAGAATGAAGATCATAGTGTCAGAGTTTTGACCCAGCACAGACAAGCCTCACTGGAATAGTATGATGTGTGTTCCAGAGGGGATGTTAATTTGGAACCTGCAAGGTCTTAGAATAGCAATAATTTTTCTTTTCTTGCCAAAGTAATGCTCTTTAAATAACTGAAGTGGAAGAGACTCTTTCTTTTCAGGCCTGGATTCTATTCCCACATTCACTTCCAAACAGTGACAGACTCTTAGTTGGATGGAGACAGAATTTCCCATCTTGAAAAGCAGGTTGCATTACAGATTGGAGTCTCATGGCTAGGCTGCAAAACATGGAATGGACCATGTTTTTGTAGCATTTATTGAGATTTCATAGTGATTACTGCCATAGGACAGCTCAAGCCTCTTTGCAAAACAATAGTGAATTGCATAAAAGGCATCAAAAGAGAAAAAATACAGGGGTTTGCTGCTTCAGCCACAGGGTGTAACTGTATGCTACGATTCAGCTGCATGTTTCAGGTACCATTATTAAGCTGTTGTCTGGAGCAGTCATCTTTCACTGCTTACATGGCTGAAAATGCCTAGCTGGTTTATGTGCTTTCCAGATAATAAGGCTATTTAAAAAAACCCAAACAAACAATAGTTAAATCCAGGCTGAATTTGTGTTACCATGAAATTTAAGAACCAGTGAGAGACTGGATTTTGTGGAGAAGAATCATATAAAAGGATGCTTAAGGAAAAATACAACCCTACTGTAAATGTATTAGCATCAATGGCATTTACATAGCCTATGCACAGATCGGACCTGGTTTGGAGACTTGCAGCTCCTACTAATCAACAAGTTCAATGGGAATGTCAGCCCTTGATATCAGGAGCAGCAAGATTCTGTTCTTATACAGTAGCTAGGCAAATGACATTGAGTCATTTTAGAATTTGTTTTTCTTCACTCTGTAGCTGTGTGAATAAAGTGAAAATCAATGAATAATATATCCAGTGAACTTTGTGATACAATCAGTTTGTCCAGCTCTGTTGGAGAACTTTGTAGGTGCCATGGTAATTTTTCTGTACAATACACTTATCAAAAGCTCTGAGACAGGATCTGAGATTCTAACAAAGGTTGACCATATTAGATGTTTATATAAATAGAACGTAAGGAAAACTATAAATGTACTAGCAGATTCCCCATATGCAAAAAGACTGGAAGGATTCCAGAAGACCTGAAGGTTTCCAGTGATGTACAGGGAGACCTCTGTAGAGAGTCCGAGGTCCGTCAGAACGTAAGGAAGGAATTTGGAGGCCACTATGCAGTTCTTACTCTTTTCAGAGGAAACATAACAACTGCTATCAATATGCTAGCCAGAAAAGGGTAAATAAAGCTTGAAATATCTTTGACCACCTACTTGCTTGTGTAGGCATCAATTATACATCTAATCATCCTTTGTCCTTTAAGTTTTCTCCAAGCAGAATGGGTTTGATTGAAACAAGACTGTATCCTGGCTGGCTATATGCAATCCTTCAACATCACTCTCTTAAACTCCAAACCCTGTTCTTATCAAACTGTTAGCACTGCGGGCACAGTGAGAGAGACAGAAAATGCCCCAGAACTGTGATAAGGCACCACATGAATACTGTTTCCAAACTTTTTAATCTTTCCCAGCACATACAAAAGAAGCAGCTGGCCAAGAGTAAGGGTTGAAATGGAATCTGATTGTTATTCAACTGGGATCTCCTCCAACTCCCACTAAAACAGTATTTCCACTGAGCTTGTATATAATCTGGTATCAAGTCCCATGCAGTGAATCCTAGCCAGTTCAGGTCTTAAGGGTTGTCCTGACTCAAATGCTAACTATCTGCATTCAAATGAAGGCTCTTCCTACTTTTGAAGAGATTTTATTCTTGCGTCTGTTGCATGAGAAATGTCATTTATTGCCACTTGAAACAGAAGGATCAATAAGCAATACGGCTTCTCACACAGCAGCCTCCCCTTGCAATACCTATGTTGTCTTCTCTATCCTCGACATTTTTACATTTGTAACGCTTTCACACGGGAATATTTTTTTATGGGTAGCAGACTCCACAGCCTGATGTTAAGAGCCCCTAATGGTTCCATGCCGAATACTTCTTGAACATGGGTTTAGAGAGAGATCATGTGTGCAGGCCTGCAGTTCTGAAAATTCTGTGGCTCGCATACAACCCACAACGTATGATCCAGCCTGAAGCCACAGAAAGACTGAAGCAACAGCAGGAGAGGTGTGAACTGTCCCACTTATCTGTACAGAGCCTGCATGCCAGTACGGGACTGTGTCCCACTAAACTGATGCTGAGAGAAAGCACAGATTGCAGTAGAAGGCGGTGCGTGCCTGCCTCATTTTTAGGGAAAAAAAAGCAGTAGTCCTTAGCTGCCCCATCTCCTCACTGAGCACAGTGAACCTCCTGCAGGAGCTAGGCACATCGCTTAGGAATGTCTGGAAATATCTCTGATCCTTGGGCTAAAGACACTTTGAAAAGGCTTAGTGGTGATGGCTGCAAAGATACTACTCCTGTGCTCCTGTAGCGCATCCCTTTGACGATTTTTTGAGGCACCCCATGGAACCCTGAGCTACCATGGCCTGTGCTGTGCTTGTTTTCTGAGGTAAACAGGAAATTTCAGACCTTTGCAACGTCAAGTCTGAACATCTCACCTGGGCTAAATTCCGTTTGAAGGGGAAAGAGCAGCAGGAATGTTCTCATGTTTGGTTACCGCATATCCCATCTCACGTTGTCCTGTTATGAGTGTGCCAGAGGCCAAAACGAAACCTGTGGCTGTCCTGTATGACCTGCATAACATTCTTTTTCCAGTTGTTGATATGGCATGTGGAAGACTGAGTGAACTGTGCTTCTGTTCTACCTAATTCAGGGTGACTGGAGAGGAAAACCTTTGCTCTGAATCTGCAGGGACGTTATGCTTCTCTCTCTTCCCAAGAGCACTCTGAATCCAAAATCTCAGCTGAAAAATGCTACGCTGAATCTGAGTTTCAGCCTCCAAATTTATTTCTTATTATTCTGAGTGGCAAATTGCACCATTGCATTCGGAATGCCATACCCATCTACAGGCTTAATCATTAAAACATATTTAAATACCAAAAATGTATTAATCTTTGTTAGATACTAGCAGAACACTCTCACTGTTTTTCTTTTCCTTCAGCTTTTCCAGGCAACCTATCTCTCTTTTCAAGGTCCAAATTCCACCTTTGGGGATAGGAAGTTGTGCTGTCACCCATACATCTTAATCACTGTTTGCTTTGGGGTGCTGGAAAAACAGGATGTGGGTGAGCCATTTAGAACTGCCACCCTGAGAGCTCTAACCAAACAGTGTTTGTACCTCAAACTGCACCACCTGACTAGAAGACAAAATGGATTTGTTAAGCATTAGTATGTGACTCTCTTTGTCAGAGGCTGTCAAGATCCAAAGCTCAGTGGTGGCTCTAGGGAAGCACCAGGAATGTTCCAGTATGCTGCCTCAGTGAGCCTCTGCTCTGGTTTTTGAAGTTGTGGTTCCTTGTGTTATGTCTAAATTAAAATACATTTTTGTATTAAAATAAAATGATATCTAGAATTCAACTTCAAAAACTGCCCCAGAAACTGTCTCCCCTTTGTGGCAACAATGCACAGTCCTACTCATTCCTTTGCTCCACAAAGCGCTGTCAAACATGTCCAGTCATTCAGCACTCACTGCAGCAAAACTGCTCATCTTTCAAAGGCAGCACTCTCAAAGCTCTTAACAAACCCCACTGGCAGGCACCTTGTGCTACCCCCTGCAAGGGAAATGAGTAACACTCACGTAGTCGCGCAGGGGGATGCTCAAGAAAAGTGAGTCAATACAATATGCCCACTGTCACACAGCAAGCTTGTCTGTACCATGAAGCTCCTGCCTTCTAAAACCTCAGTCCTGGTTTCTAAGCAATAGCCCAAGCTTCTGCTCTATTCAGCAGCTTAAACTACTGTGAAGGATTAAGTAGGTACTTAACACCATATTGAACAGGAGCCAAAAGAACTAATTTCATATGACAGGAAGAAAACAGCACAAAGCATTCAAAGAGTTGGGGTGAAGAGACAGAAATACCCTGCACTTGACTACTAAAACTTGCAGATGTCAAATCTAGCCCTCCCATACGGCTTTCCCCTGCCCTGATTTGTGATGATCTGCAGAACAAAAAGCCTCTTTAAATGAGGGAGAAACTTTCTAGAGTGCAAGTGATTTCTGGCTTGCCTGGCCAGGTGCTCCCCTAAAGGTCAGTGTAAGTTCCTTTACTGGATAACAAACCCAAGGAACAGAAATGGGCACCTCTCCTTGAAAAGAATGGCATCTGAATCCTAGTGCTCTTCTACATAGCCTGAACTGTGGCCCTGGAAGAGTATGTCTGTCTCAGAAGCAATACCTTGTGCCTATCTCAATTGAGTATTGGCCTTGCTCTGACAGGACGCAGATGCTATGTAAACTGTCAGTGGAACAACAAATGAGCTCATATAACCAGGAAAGGCCTTGAACCTGAGAGGTACAAACCTGGCCCTTCCAGTCTGAGCAAACCAATTCATTCATTACAAGTAGCAAAGGCAACACACAATGAACTGGAATTAAATGGTTCACATCACTGATAAACCACAGGAACAGGAATGAAGCTGACCTGTACTGCTCAGTTGTTACTAATAGATTAGCTTTACAAGTATTTTACCCAGTCTCCGTCTCTCCAGAAAAGAACATATACCCTCAATAACACAGCAAGAACCTTCACTTATTTGTCGGCACACCAAATAAGCAGCAGCTTTCTGCTGAAATCACCGCTGAAGCTCATAAAAGTCCTGCAGCAGTGTACAAATGCACCTGGCTAAACATCTGCTGGCACAGTGAAAGTAAAGAAATGCAGCCCCTAATGTCTGCCTATGGCGAAAGAACCCTCTCCTGCTTGAGCTAAAAGAAGATCTTCGTGAGAATGCATAGGTGTCATTGGGACTATTTCCTCCAGACTCCAGGCTTACTTAAACCAAGCATTCTCCATCTCTCCTACTACGCTGCAAAAAGCAGATGGCACATATGCACAAAGAAAACTAGAGATAAAGGCTATGTCTAGGACTTCAGTCTATTTCACAGGATCATTAAAAGTGTTAACTTTCCCCAAGGCACACATTAACAATCTACTGGAGTCCTCATACTTTGCCTGCTTCCATTCAGGCAGAAGGTACATCAGGAGGTGGGAAAGTGCAGTATAGGCAAAATACTTAATTTGGGTTGATACAATAAGATAATCAGGCTGAAAAGTTGCAACATGCTCTATGGGGCAACAATATATCTCTTTTACTGATTGTCACTATTAGGTACTGCAAGCAAAGGAAAAAGGAAAATGGAGAACAGCAAAATGGGAGCCTAACAGGAACAAACACCCACAAACTTTCATATGAACATCTGAGACGTTACCTCCTAATCAAATGACATAGACAAAAAAACCCCACAGCCCCCAAATAATGAGGTTTATCCCCTTCTGTAATTCATCCCAATGTACAGTCCTTTAAGTGGAATTTGCAGTATGAGGAAAGAACATGCAAGCAATGGGCCATACGATGCATACAAAATGGAAAACAGCCTTTCCCCACCTCCTGTGTTATTTTAGCATTGTGCCTTGTCTTTGGTTTTAGGTTCAAGAAGGTTTTTTTAGCCTTTGCAGATCCCACAGGAGTGAGCTCTTCTGCCAAGCCTGCCAGTACAAAGGCCATCTTTCTATAACTGTGGTTACTCATACAAAATAGCTAGGAATTTTCATCACATTGCAACTTGTGTCATCAGTTCTGAACACCACATCAGTGCTGTGCAGGCTCCCTCCTCCTGCAGACTAATCTTGCTGCTTGGCACCAATGGAAGAGCTTTCAGAGTTGAGGAGTACTGGCACACTTGAAATTTCAGCTAATCCTCTTTCAAAAGGCATTGTTGCTATTCTTGGAATAATGAGTAGGAAGTTTCCTTGCTCTGTTAATGGGTACAATTAGAGGCAAAATTGTTGAGTTGTTTTCTGGCAGCTTGCTCCGAAGATGCCATGACCTATATCACTTCTGGTTGAAGCAAAAGAAGTCAAAGCATTCGAATTTGTGTCTGAATGACAATTCATTAAAGAACAACTACTCAAAAATTGCAAGAGTCCAGACATTCTCCTGACAAGAAGTGCTTTTTTGGCCCAGGAGGAACACTTAGAGATTTTAAAATGTTGGTTAACTTTTCTAAATGGCTTTCCAGTGGAAAAATCTAGGAACAAGAACAGTTTGCTAATTCTTAAGCGTCGCATTTTATTGAAAGATAAAGGTTCTCATGAGACCTTATCATACACTGAAAATGTGGGGGTGGCTTCTTAGCCAGTTCTAGTGTTCAGAAATATTCTCAAATGGTGCTAGAGAGAGATTACCAGAACTCTTTATGCTTGCGCTCAGTGGAAGGGGCTTCTGAATTCTATCTGACCTGTGTTACTTCTTAACATGGAAAACCTATCCTCTTGGAGATTAGACACTAGATGCTGTTATTCTGGCAGCACAAATCCATCATCATGGACTGAGTGCAGTGTTTTCTCCCTCATTTCATAGCATGATCCATCTCAGTTTAGGGTAACTGAACTTCAATCTGAGAAGTTCACCTCCCTGAAAAACAGCGCTGGTACATTTAAAAACTACCTGTGACAACACACCCGTCTCTTCTCCCCCACCCCCTCCATCTACCATCATTATGATGTCTGCTTTCACGCCATAGCTGTGAGAAAGACATTGCAATGCTATTCATTGATCTGGGACAGATGTGCTCTTTCTCTTGCAGCAGTGGTGGCCATGGATACATATGTGACTGTATTTGTATAGGGGAGGGGAAGATGTCAGAAACCTGATTGATGGACAAGATGTGAAAGAGATAAAAAACAATGTCTTGATGCTAAATTTAAGTGTCTTGAGTCCCCCCAGCCTTGAGGGGCACAGCTGGGCAAAGAAGACAGTTAAGGTATCTTGTCCTTAGTGGCACTGCTATTACCTTTTGTAAAATTAAGATAGAACAGCTGTTTGAAATAACAGCAATAAGACACTTTTAAAGTACTTCCATTAATCCCTTAAGTGTTTCATAAGGAAGGTAGGGGGAGAGAGAGAAACAGAGTGCCACTGATGTCTAGCCATTTCTTAGGTGGGGTTTGGCAGTCACTACGCTGCAGAGCTGTGTAAGGATGAGATTTGAGCCAGGGATATTTAAACAAACTCTTTCTCTTGCAAAATATACTGGACAATAATTTAGGGATTCAAGTCTGCCCAGGAGAATCTAAGTGCTCCTCTTCCATGAGTGTTAATGGAAACTAGGCACCTGAAATCTCTTGATGACTTTGAGAGACTTAGCCTTTTTAAGTCATTCAGAGCAGATAGGAACACTGCCATTCAGATTTCAAATCTCAGATTAGCTTCTCCACCCTGAGCTCCTGAGAAGACAGGTTTTTTGCCTTTGAACTGAACCCCTTTTGAAAATAAATGCTCATATCACTAAGCCTTTTTTGATAGGAACTAAGAGCTGTCCTGCTTGACTATAGATTGCAGGTAAGCTGAAGATCCCACATTTGACTGCAGCATGTCCTCAGAAACCAACATTCCTTGAAAGATGCCAGATTTCCTTAAACTTATTCTGCTGTCAAGAGCAAATGCACAGGCTGGATTGTGTGTTCCCACAAGAGTATGCAATTCTACTGCTTTTTGACTTCCTGTTGTAAGTTTCTATGTGATCCTGTATCACTTTGCACTAGTCTTTCTGCACTTCTGACTGAATTGTTGCAGTTGATGGGATTACCCTTTAGCTTGTGTTTGATAACTTAGTTTCCTCACACCAGCAGGAACTGAAGCATGAGGAGTCTTTCTGTAAGAAAAAAGGTGAAAATACTGAGAACAGGCACTAATTGAGGCTCATCTAGTTCAATATTGGCAGTTAGAAATGCTTTAGAAATAAGGCTTGGCATTGCTTGTGTTGCATTCATGCCACCTGCAAGGGTATGTTTCTGTTCTTTTAAAAGAACTGGCGTGAGATCCTTGTGTTTAGGATAACAAAATTCATAGCAAAGTCAGATCCAGGGTGACTCCAAACTGTGACAAGTGTTCTCTGCAGTTGCTAGACCTCCTTCAACAAGCTGAAAAAGCCTGCTTAGCAATGCTCAGAGGATTATAGCTATGCTTCCTCAGGATGCACTCATGTCAGCTATTATAAGCTAAGTGTGTCAGTCTAGGCATATAGTTGGATTGAACACTTCCAGTAAACACTGAAGGGGGTGATGGAGTAAGTGGGAGTTTCCCTTCAAAGTCACCCTAGCACCAGCGCCATGGGACAGTGCTATAAGGTTCAGTGTCCCTAGCATGATGTAACACTGAAGTCACTTGAACTCCTAGTAAGATTAAAGGGATTTTTTTGTTGCTGTTGTTCCATGCTTGCATGTCTAAACTTGGGATAGTCTGTGTCAAACTCCATTTGGGTAACAGAAATCACTGGGGCTATGGTCATATGCACCAGCTAACAGCCTGGTCTCACTTGATCAGCCTAACACCTGCACAACAGCTTTGGTGGAAGAAATGGCAATTCTGATCACAGGGTACTGCTGATTTCTGTTTCAGAAGCAGCTGTGTCTCCATAGCAGGGAATGATCAGTTTGAGTGCTCAGAAAGGAGAAGGGTTCTGTAAATGGAAATTAATATTCTTCTGGCTTGCAAACAGAGTCCCTCAGGGCAAAAAGGGAATTCCAGTCTACAGCCATTATTTGATGGAACTGTTTCCAATTACATATTCTCTGAACTCCTTAATTCACGAACTCTTTTACTAAGGGGAATAATGCTTCTGAAAAGCCTGTTTAAGGCTACGTATGGAGGGAGAGAATTTCTTAACTGCTTCAGCTAGCATTTCAGTACAGGCTATGAATGCCAAGAGCCCCTTTGATAAAGTTCATGCAACTGTCGGATACTAATGCAAATTTAATCGCACTGCTGTGTAAGAGCCCCTGGGAAGCGGACACCAAAGCCTCTAGCAGACCATAGAATTGGGATCACAGAGCAGGAGAAGTGGACTTCATCAGCATGGTCAAGGGTACCTTGAGAGCATACTCGGAATAGAAGGAGTAGCACGGTTGTGTCAAAGGGATGCTCTGTGGATGACCTGTGGGGCTGGGCACTGCTGAGGGCCATCCTCAGAAGGGAAGTGTGTGCCAGGCTTTCCTTAGAAAAACTAAACAGCAAAGAGGCTAAGAGATAAGCTGAACATTCCCACATATGTACAGTTCCACATTACACTGGTTCTGGAAATCCTACTGGAAAGCTAATGGTGGCTAGCTGTAATGCTTAAGTTTAGTTAGAGGTTGGCAGGATATTCCATCATTTTCTTTATTCAGCCGTTCAGTGTGATTGCCTTACATTTTCCTTCATGATCCTTAAAACGGAAAAGACAATTGTTTCCCTATCACCCCCTTCTTCATAACCCAGAGGTGAAATCTTACATCTCTAAGACTATGTCTGTAGCCTGACTGACTCCTTAACGTATACAAGCTAAAACACAGGTGAGGCCAGGACGTGCTAATGAGGTGCTAGCAAGCAGAGAAGTGATGGTGCTTTGAATCTACAGAGCTGGACTTTTTCTCCTTTATGTATTACCCTAAGCTTTGTAGTCTCTACATAGACATGAAAGATGCAGGCTATCTTGGTCCAACTCAATAGGTTGGTCTTTTTAAGTGCTCTGAACAAAATTCTGTGAGTGCCTAGAAATAGACATAGGTTCCTCAGTTGTGATCTGCTGAGGCGTTACGGTTGGGAGGGAGGAGTTTGATTATGTGTATGTAAGTCTGTGCCACTCTTTTTCTGGGAGATTCTAAACCCAAAGCATTTGTCATATTCTTTCCTGCCAACCCTCAGCCTACCATTATTTTCTTATCATCCTTCCCTACAGCAGACAGCGTGCCTTGCTTTCTAGGGTCACTTACTTTGACTCACCACACCTTACTTTTACTGTAATTAAGGCTTGTGTAATATTCTTGATTTCCTTTGCTCTCTTTCTGTGACATTGTCCAGCTCTGCTTTTGTTCTTTTGCTAGAGGCTGTATGTTTGTTGGAAAGTGTTTTGCTGCCTGCCATGCACAAAGAATAAAAGTGCTGTGGATTCCTGTTACTAGATACCTGCTGCATGTCTACTTTTGTCTACAAGGAACTAGAATCCGTGACTGTAACACCTGGTACTGAGAGCTCCAAGTGACAGGACTAAATTAGGAGGTGCCTGCACTTCATTTCCCTTCATCAGCCTTTCTCCTGCTTGTAATGACTCAGTCTGTGGCAGCCTCAGCATCTCAAAAAGATCAAGGGGGTGGCACTTACATTTGCTGTTTGACCACAGACAAAATAACATTCCCCTGTCTTTCTCATTATGTTTTTGACCAATGGGAGATTCGTAAGAAGAAAAACCTGCAAGAAGTAATATAAAAAAAGGAAAGGAACAGAGCATGATGGAAGTACCAGAGGTGGATGTGGAGTATTATCATGGGGTTTGGGCATCTTAATTCTGCCTTGGAGACTAATTAAATTACAGTTTTTACTTCAATCCACAGAGCGCTCCAATGAAAGATAAAATGAGGAACTGTTAATAATGGAAGGAGGCACAACCTTATAGAACTGAAATTCAAACACATCTGAAGGTTGGTCATCAAAGACGAATCTGCAGGCTCTTGCACTGATGGGCTCCATATGAAATACAATAAGCTGTGAGGCAGTGGTAAACCTCCAGGATCAAGCAACACTAGCATGCTCATTTGAGAACGGGAAGCTTGCCACATCACCCTTAGCTCCCCACAAAACAACAATGCTGGCATCTGAGAATAGACTGTTCAACATGCAACAGCAATAAGGCCATCTGGCCCAGGAGCAGAAACTTTTAATGACCAAATGCCATCTCACAGAATGTGCTGAGGCTTTGTGACTCCTGGATGGCGTGTGCCTCTGAAATGTAGCAGATCTTCTCAGTCGACAGCATTAGCTACTACCTCATCTTCTCCTTACAGCTGTTTGTTGTTTTGCTTCATTCTGTTTAATTAATGCAGTCTTTTGAAAGAGAGGGCCATGCAGCAGACACTCTTGTGTTTAACTTCCTTCATAAGAGCAGCTGCTGTCAGGCAGTGTTGGGGTTGGAGAGATTACAAGATCCTTAATATAAATCACCTTCTTGAACTCATTTGTCTTAACAAGTTCTTGTATCAATGTTCTCTTTATCATCTCTCCTTGCAAAGGCTTGCAGTCTGTCTCAAGACCTTCAGTTTGTTAGAGGAGGCAAAATGAAGACAACTAAGTATACTAAAAGCTGTGTACGTTTAACAACAGACTGACTGTTGCACTCATGTACCCCTGTAAATGCTTTCTGGGGAAAAGCAAGCAAAATAAAGTGTTTGGCTTTTTGCTTCTTTAGCATTTAAAAAGGCTACATTTGTATGCCATTATATTTTTAATTTCATACTTCCATTCCTCTCACAGTTATTATTCAACCTTACATCCTTTTTCTTTTGTCAGATCTCTACAGAAAGGAACCTGAGGCTTTTGGTCTTGACAGTGGATGTCAGGGAAGATGTATGGGATGAGGGATAAAGGAAGGACAACTTTAATCCTGTTTTGATAACGATAACGATTTCTTTTAAGGTTTTTTGTATTTAAATACTGGAGTGTAGAAGAAAAGAAATGCTGTCAGTGCCGGTTTCATGCGACATTCCTATTTGTGATTCTCCAATATCCTCAGCTGAACTCTACAAAAAGGAAGAAACAAGGGAATGAAAATTTCATACTCTGAGTGTCTGGGAAATAAAAATCCACTGGTGCCAAAAAAGGCAAATTAAAAAATCTTTATATATAATGTTTCCTGATGCAACTTTGTGTCACTTGTGATAGAATCAGGATGGGCATGAACTTTGAGATATGCAGCAGTACACAGAACAGCTTCTGTGGCATTGGGACCCATGCCATGTCCATTACTGCAGCCAATTGTTCTCTTGCAGACAACAGCCACTGTTGACTACAGCACTACCCTTCTTCTGATTTGCTTAATCAAGATGGGTTTTTTTGTTAGCAATACAGCCTCTGTTTTACCAAGGCTGAAATAGCCTTCCCTATTAACTGTTCAGTCCAGCTACTAAAAGTTTAATTAAATATGCATCTGTTGCCTCTGGGCCCATTAGAACTCCTAGAGCCTCAGCTCTCTCCTCACTGATGTCTGTTCCTGGCTGCGGGCATCCACTGGATTGGTTTATTGCCTTCGATGGTTAATCTCCATTTGTGCCAAGGTAAACAAAACAGGAATTATACACTGTCTAGAAGACATTGGGAACAGAAAAAATATGTAATTTTCTTGTTTAGATCTATAGTTCACTCTTTTGGAGACCAGTTTGAATGCTGTTGGGAGATGGCTTGATCTAGCTTTCTTTGAAAACCTATTCTTAAGTAATTAATAATTAAAACAACAACATCAAAAGCCTGATTGATAAAATTGGTTTGGAGTCTTCATAAGCAAAATCCCAAACAGGCAGTGAACACATATTCAGAAATCCTGTGCCATGGAAATTCAGCCAGTCTTTTTAACCAGGAGATTTTTAGCTATCTATGGAATTGTTATACGCTCTCCACCATCATAGTTATGGTTTGGTGAGCTACAATGGGCATCACAAATTCTCAGGGATGCATAGACTCTGCACAAAATGCAGCTACACAAATGGGTGCAAACATTATCACTGGTGCACCAGCACTGTGCCATTAAAACAGCATTCCTGTCTTGCAAAGCAGGCCAGAAATATTCTCAGTGGATGGATTTGCTGTTATTAACTAGAATACCTATTAGCAAAAGTGGCAGTTTCTGGCTTAGTGAAGTGGAAATCACAAGGCTGTAAGGACAAAGAACAGCCTGAACTGTTCAGTGGAAAGGAGTTCCATAAGAAATAGAACTTTACAAAGGCCAAGGGAACGGAAGGGGTCAGTGAGAAGTAATCAATTCGCACTTGCACTCAACATCATGATGTGCAGGATAAAACTGAGACGGCACTTTTCCAGATTCATATCAAGTTTTCTTTTATCTAAGTTCATAAATATAAAGCTAAAAAGCCTTTCCTGATGGAAAAGTTTGAGGAACTTTTTTCTTTCTTTATAATTTATATGAATATCAGCATTTGGGGAAGTGAAAGATTAATAGCAACTGCTTGGTGCCATGCAGACCACATGCAGGCTTCCTTTGTGCAGCTCTGCAGTATCTCCTCACCTGCGACACCTCTATTAGTTTAGTCCTGAGCATCAATGCTGTTGCCAGTACACCCAAACCCTTGAGCCCAGACCTATTCATGCTATTTCAGTCTTGCTTCTTCACCTGTCTCACCACATGCAGCATCTGCTAGTCCTTTGCATAACACTCCGTCTTCATCTGAGTCCTGCAGCACCACCTCCTCCAGTTCTACATGTGTCTTCTTCAAAATGCAGACCTCTTGCATTGATCTCAATTCTGCCCAGCAAGTCCTCCCTCTCAAATACAGTTCTGGACATTTACAGCAGCTCTTATGAGCAAACTTGCATTTGCCACCTGGGGAAATACCCTTATGAAGGGCAGACAAAGACCATTAGGGTGACTCAAGTTTATCTTAAGGCAGACCCATGGTAGCCTACTGGCATGCTAGCCACTGTATGGACTGTTTGCCATCAGAGATCTCCCCACTTAGCAGAGGGCAGTGGTAGTAGACAAAATGTACTGTTTCAGTTTAAATAGGAGCATGCTCTGTCATGGTGTTAGTATCAATAAATACATCTCTGAAGTTTGTGTCAAAACGAAGCTGTGGCTGCTGATGATCTTACACTGCCACAATGTCTGCTACAACAGCTTAGAAATGGAGTGGAAAGAAAGGTTGATGCATCTCTTACCATGGATTGTGGTCTCATGATTGATATGAAGGAAGGCTACACTCACTTTAAGTAGTATATGTAGTTTCAGTGTATTAGGTGTTTCAGTGTATAGCAGGGACTGTGTAACAGATAGTCAGCATTTTGTTTGCCTCCTGAGTACTCCCATGCCTGGATTTTTGCACTGTCAGAAGTTTTCCAAGATTGACTTCCTCTTGCTTAGAAGCCTCTACTTAGTCCTTTCCTCCTTGTAGCATGACTTCCTGTTTGCTTACTCAGTGCTTCTTCTAAGCTATCTCTGAAGCCTTCTTAGTCCCAGGCTCAGAATGTGGTCACTTACTCTCTGAAGCACAAAACACAGATCATATTAAGTTCTTTTAAATAACACCAGGTAAATCTTCCCTTCCATCTTTCCTTATTGATGACTTTGTTAATTCAGTGGGTACCTGAAACCCATATAACACGTATAAGTTACCAGCTATAAAAACCAGATTTATGTGACATAAAGAACATTTCACTTAGACTATTCACCTGGGCAGTTAGGTTTATTTACTTTTGAACCACTCATCCCTTCAGACTCTACCTCTTCATACAGAGATGCATATCTAGAGAGAAAGGAAGACAGATTTTCATGGAGATAATTGTACCGTTCACCTGCCACTTCAATCTACCCATTAATTCACTGTTCAGTACATGCCATGCTCCTCATCCTCCAACAGCTATCGAGGAACCCAGCAACAGAAACCTTCACCACAGCCGCCTTCTCAGCAGTGCTATATTTGTATGCTGCTATTGTGGTGTACCTGTCATCTACACTACTCTCACAGCAGAGATGTAGAATGGAGGTCTAGGGGGAAAGAAAGGGTGTAACTGCAAGTCAGTAAGAGGAACAAGGGTGAGCTAAGTAAGGATAAACAGGAGGTGCCGTCTGGAAGAAGACAGTGAAGTTAGGAGAGGGGCTCCAAGCTCTTTTCGTGAAGGCCAGTTTCATTCTTGCGGATACGTTTGCAAACATCACTATACTATTAGGAGCCACTCACATCCTCAGTTTTCTTCATGACTTAAATAAAAGGAGTAGTAATAGAGAAATGTCATGAAATCATCCACATTTTAGCTATTTTTTGTAGCACATCTCCAACTAACACCATACTTAATCACAAGGGAACAGTAACTAATTGTGCCTCTGGTTAGTGTTCAACTCAGAGAACTGCAAATAGCAGCAAATAAAAACAAACTGGAGAAATAAAAAATAGAGAAGAAAAAGTAACCAGCATAAATGTCCCCTCTCCTGAAGGCATTCTTGCCCTTGCCATCTCTGTCATTACTAAATGCAGCCTAAGTCTGTACTAAATGCAGCCCTTGACCGTGGGAAATGTATTCAAAAGTGGTATAAGAATCACCAGATTGTGCCTCCTGCCCATACATGCAGGAGAGAATGCCAAAGAGCACCCTTTGGGTTTGTAAAACACTGGGTCCTGCCCCAATATTGAATGAAAAAGCAGGCAGGATGAAGGATCCCTATCAAAGTGATGTCCTTAGGTAACAGGTAATCAAGATGAGCTAATGAAACATGGTTACTATCAAGACTTGTATTATGAACAGGAGGGATAGGGGACCACAAATGCTCTTCTTATTACTGGAAATTAAAACCTCAGCCCAGAATCCACTAAGCCACACCTATCAGTCATGCAAGAGTTCTCCTTGGGTGAGGCAGGAAAGATCTGACAGAGAGAGACTTTGAAACTCTCTGCATGACTTGGCGATTGCATGTTCTGCCGTGATTGTGTCAGGGGAGAAGGGAATGGAGGCAGCAGACCCCATTATGGCTCTATATCAAATAGGCGAACAGGAGGAGGGAAAGCAGAGCTGTGGGAAGAAGAAACTGCATCGTGCTAGGCAGTGGCTTTTGGAGAAGGTACTCTGTCAACTTATTCACATGCACAGATGTGATAATTACTTTCCGCTTCCCTAGCTCACATGCAGTGCTTACCTCTGTGGGAGGCTTTTCCTTTTGCTCTCACAAAAGGAATATTTTTGGTGTCTTCCATGTGCTCGCTGAGCTTTCGCATATCAAATCAGACTGAAACAGCAGAGACTGTAGACTCTTAACCTACCTTCTCTTGCTACCGCTCGTCATTCTGTGCAACTCATAACTGGTTCCTTGCTGCAAGAAACAAAGCACACTCCAGCATGTATGTGTGGTTCTTTCCACTTTTTTACTCCAACATATTTCCTTGCTGGTCTAGCTGCTTTTGTAAACCTTGGTGGGCTTGCATGCAATACACGTTCACAGTCTTGTCAACCTGAAACCACGTGTCGCAAGTCCTCACAAAATTCAATATTCAATTTTATCTCCAGCCTCCACTGCTCATTCTTTCTAGTGTACATAACTGACACCAATCATGAACTGCTGTTAAGGATTTCTGGCCAAGTTACAGATCTTTAATTAGCCAAGCCTTTTCCTGCTATCAAGGTGTCCAGGGAGTGAATGAGATTTCAGGGTTTAGATCAATGCTATTGTGCCATAGAAGGGACCTCATAACATTTAACACTTCTGGTCCTGCTTGTCTCCTTCTTTCACTTCATCTTTCAAATAGGCACTGAAGCCTATTTGACAGATCAGAGCCCAGGGACACAGATTTTACTCTCAGCTTTGACTAGCTGGGTGAACTCATGCAAAACATATTCCATGTCTTCGTTCTCTCCTATAAAACGAGGACTGACTACCTTTGTGAGCACTGAAGGGTCTACTGACAAAAAGTAATGCAGAAGAGACATCGTTGTTGTTGTCATTATTACCTTTTGCATGGTATTTCCATCATTCATTCTGCAGCAAGATTTTGCCATGGTTAGAGGTGTACTAGAGGAAAAGTGGACATAACTGCTACTTGCTGAACTTTCAGATATTGGTAGGGACATATACTAGCAATATTCCCCCTTGTGTAAGGGTATTACTTTCCAAAGCACTTCAGAAAAGGCAATATTACTGTATATATGTGTTCCTCTCTCAAGTGCAGATGTTTCTGGTGTTAGATTTGCGAGTTGGCCAAAGCAGCCTGCAATGAAGCCTCGTAAAGAACTGCAGCAGAAGAATGGCCCTGATTCCTTATGCTTATCATTTGTGCTGAAGGTAACAACTTCACAAGAGGAAGATAATGAAGAAGGGCGCCTGTTTTTAATGAAGCAAAACAGCAGGGAACAAGATGACAAATTTACACCAGCATGTTAACAGGGATAACACCTTTGCTCTCTGTGCGTGTATATCCTGTGAAGGGACACAGGTGGTCAAGGTCCCCATCATCTAATCTGAAAATAGGTGCTAATGCCAGGTAAATATCCCGAAACCGATGCTATCTGCAGGCATACTCCACTGTCCTCTCCTAGCGCTCTGGGTATTTCTTGGGAGATCTCCCAGACACTGCTCAACCAAGTTAAACGGCATTGCTTTAGATGATCTGACAAATTTCCCATCCTAGTCACATACACTCTGGGTATACTGCAGTGGGCTTCTTCCTTAAGCCCAGGAGCTGCCTACTGGGGAGGTGGCTTCAACCAGTCAGTACCTGTTAAGGATAATGTTCAGTGTGTGCAGAGGAAGAGGCTTCATAAGAATAGAAGTAAACCCCTGTCATGCCTTCCTTCTCCCCAGCTACACTGAAGCATCATTACAGTGGCACATGTAAATGAACTCGGCATTCAGAAACTTCACAGCCTCTGCTGTAGGCTATACGGCTTGTGGCCCTTCTGCATTCTAGAGTTTCCACTGGGCTCTTTCCCCTTTCTCCTGTAACTCCTCCCCTCTGCTGTCCACTCTTCCACAGGCTTGTATCTCTCGTCACAGACAACCTCTATAGAATGCAGAAGCATGGTATAGCCTATCTTGTGACTGCTGCAGAGGCTCTGGTGAGCATACAGATGTGCACACTGCTGGAATGTAGTCCTGATGCAACGCTCCACCCATGCTTTCAGGCTTCGCATCTGAAGAGTAGGTTAATACAGACTTGCAATCAGCCTGAAGGTTACCCTTAGCACACAGTAAAGGTACAATATAGGTGCCTCTCATCTTCTTCTTCCCCTCTTCCTCTATCACCAGTATATCCGTTCTTCCACCTACCTGTCACATAACTTGATGAAACTAAATGGAGCTTGGCAGAAGGCTGGTCCTTCCCTTAGAAAGGAGTAGATTGTTTCTCCCACTTTTGGGAGGCTAAATACCTGTCAATGTCTGAGACTGAAACTCTTTGCCAACACTTTTTATCCATCAAGGATACAACCTGGTATTCCCTACATGCTTGGCTGTGTAAGAGTCATGGCAAATGAGGTGATAAAGGTGGTATAACAGCTCAAGTCAGAGCATGTCTAGTGAAGTCAATACTTAAGTATTCAGCTTAACAAAGACGAGAAATTCACTTCTTTCTTGGCAAAAACAAGGGACCAGCAGCGGATGTTGCTGTAGCTAACATGGAGACCAGTATGAGTAATACACAGTTCTTGGGGGAGACATTACAACAGTTGGCTGTGCCATTCCAAATGATTGCCATGTCAAGTATGCACAGAATCTAATAGGCTAATAGCTAACTCAAACTAACTACACCCAGTGGTGGGACAGAAGTCAGTTCAAGAAGATCCATAACATTAGGAGTTAAAGTATGAGTATTGTATCTCTTCAAGCTTGAAGCCACTAAGTTAAACGAGTTCGGCACTCAGATTTACAGTCAAGTGGCAACAGAATCTGACTCTTTGGCTCACCTAGATGGTAAAATAGTGCAAACTACTGATCAGAGCCATGCAGTCTATCTCCATCAGGAGTCTGACTGGATATAGATCTATTGGCACAAAACATGATGGAAGAAAGCTGTTTGAAGAGAAATCTTTGGTGTGAGAATGAGGGAATGCTCAGAGAAAAAGGATGAGATGCCTCCGGTTCTTCACTGATTCAGATAAAAGTTAGTGGTCCAGTGTGCATGGATATCAGCATGGGCCCTCAAGACAAATCCAAAGATACTCAGTTACTATGGTGAAGAGTTGCATGTGAGTACCTAGGCAGACATAGGCAATTTACTGGTGTCCTACTGGGAATGGATTTGCAAATTAAAAACCAGCAAATGAAAGACAAGGACATTTGTGAGGATTCTGAACTGACTGCAGAGCTGAAACTTGCCTGGGAACGGCTCAACAGAGGCAAGACCAGTATTCCTCACAGGGGGCCAAAAGCAAAGAAAGAGGTCTGAGCTTGGCTCCATGGAAAATGCTATCACGTATAGAGTCTTTAAGAACCTCAGGGCCAAAGCAACACTGCTTTAGGAGTCAGATCCAAGGATGTTCCATGGACGCAGTGCCCACCCAGGCACACCAACACAAAGATGCTGGATGCTGAGGCTGAAGGAGGTGTTGTCAGAGCAGCTCTCCCACTGGATCAAGGTACTGTGAACTGCCTCGAAATCAGCATTGCACAGACAAACAAATTGACAGCAAGGTCCTAAATTTTAATAGAAATGTCAGAATTTCAACAAACATGCAAAGTACAGCAAAACCTGAAGAAAATCTCAAGCCTCCTTAAGGTTGATCATAAATTCAGTGCCAATTTTCTACCATTCTTGAGAATGACATAGATGCCTTAGCATGTTTCAACAAATATAAGTTAACCTCTCTAGTAGTAACCATCTCAGCAGCAGCCCATGCCCATGCAAATGTTGGCAGGTAGATTAATGTGATCCACCAACTTCATATGCAAAGCCAGAAGGAGAAACAGACTCCTTTTGCTAATGGTAAACCACCACCTACACGCCCCCTGAATTCAGTAATTTCCTAGCTCTTTCTAACTTTGATATCCCAAGACTTTTAAGAGGCCACTGAGCATAGAACACCAGCTCCCGGAAAGGATCACAGGTTTGATTGGCCTGTTCAGCCATTTGGATGTACTAGTGAGCTAATTAAAAAACTATCAGGGACTTGGTCTCTATTGCCAAGGTTCCTGAGCAGAACATGTTTTCTGTGACCAAATAATCTTTTCCTTTTCCTTTGTGTGCATGAATGTCACTCTCTTTCTCTGTGTGTGTCTATGTTGGTTCCTACTTTGTAACTGCAGATCCCACTGTGAGTTTCAACCAAGTTTGAGTGAGTAATGGTAATCTCAGAGCTACTGATCTCTAACAAGCTCCATGAAAATAGCTGGCAGGGTGCAACAGAGGAAACTTTGTAGGTTCTCCACAGAGGGAGAGTGAAAGGCTGCCCAGTGAACTGAAGCCATTACTCCACCACACAGGACTCTCCATGTTGGAGAGAGATGTTACACAAGCCTCAACACCAGGAGAAGCTTCGATCAGAACTCACATCGTGTCAGGCATTAGAAAATGTAACTGTGACACAAATCTTCTGGAAGCCAAGCTTCATTAGCTGTGCAGCTCATAGACCCCTTTGTTTGCAACTAGAAGGAGGAGGAAGGATAAGGTTCGCCATATTTAATTTCACATTAAAAATCACATCAGATCCACCAAAATGTTCCCTCTTAGATGTGACTAATCATGGGAAGTATTGATCCACCTCCATCCTCCTCAGAAAGTGCAACTTCAGAGCACATGAAGATAACAGCTGATCAATGAGCATAATCTTAGCAGAAGCAATAAAAATAATACCTGCGAGAGAAGCAGACTGGGGGTGCATGCACAGGGTAGAGAAAAGAGAAAAACATCATCAAACAGAGCCAATACATCTTTATAACCCTGCTGCAACAAAACTCCTTTTACCAGTTTACATTAAAATACCATATGAAAACGTTACAAACCTACTACACAAAGAATCAAAATGCTGCTTAATGGTTTTCTCACTCCTCACAGTTATTTCTGCAATGAGTTGCTATCCGTTGCTGTTGTCAGCATTCATTTACAGTATTGGATGTACACATATTTGTGCGTGAGGACGGGTACACAAAATCTGGTACAGATCCTCAGGTGATGTAAACTGTCATGGCTATACTGACGTCAGTAAAGATACACGGATTTTCTCCAGCAGACAATTTGCTTTTCTGTCTGTAAAAAGGACAGAAACTAGGTGCCATTTCAACTTTCCTCTTACACTTACTGTAGACGAATGCTCATGTAAATACATTGTCTTCTATGTGCAAATATACATATTGCCTTGCAGTGCGCAGTGCAAGTCATGACAGGAGCTTTATGCCACTTCCTGCGCTGAAAATTATAAAAGGGATTGTTCCTGATCTATCTGCCCACAATTATCTGTAACAATAGGTCTCCAGCTGCTTTGCCACAGATCTTAAAATACATAGAGATGAAAGGGACTGTCTGACATCACAAGTCTGTTAAAAAAGAAATGAGGAGGGATTAAACTTTGATCTTAAGACTGACCAATGCTCTAAGAGATCTTTAACAGAGCCATTGGGCAGAACAAAAACAGTATCAATACTCTGTCATTTCCTACCAAGGGCATAGATAAACAAAATTATAAACTCGAGAATAGATAAATACAAGGATATTACTAGTATGTTTCAAGATACAACTCTTTGAAGGTAAAATGTGTATGTAATTCTTTCGTTTTAAAGGGAAAATGGTCACATTTCAGGCTCTGTCTTCGTAAATTACTCTTCTTGGTTTTTCCTTATTTCTCCTGCATGGTACCATGGAATGTGGACCAAGTAACGATCACAGGCTACAGGTAATTTTATAACAAATGAAATATTTTCCATCTGTTAAACAGAGGAATATTTCTGGCTTTCTATGTTTTCCACAGGGAGAAACAACAAAAGGTTTCATAAGTGAGAATGGAAAAGAATAAACAAACTTAGGTTTATTTATCCTTTTCCATCTGCTGATCTAGGAAAAAAAGGAGAAAAGAAGCAACCTAGCAAGGGATTTATAGGGAAAATAACATGAAGGCAGATGATGAATAAACCCTATGTACCGAAAGATTAAGGCAGAGAGACAGTAGCTCTTTTTTTACTGTTTCTACTTGGATTCCAAGGCGGAAGGAAAAAATAAAACTGGGAAATGTCTAAATCTGTTTGTCTAGAGGTATTTTTTCTCACAGAAGCATACTTCATTTTGTTACGTGAACACCCTTTTTGAATGAGTAGGTAGAAGCCATAATTAATAGAAGACCAGACTTCCAGCTGACAGGTTCTGGTCTGGCACCATCTAAGGCTAGATGAGCAACCCAAGAAAGCTAGATTTATCTGGCTTACTCTGACTAAAAGTGCAAATAACTTCAAGTGTGGTGTAGGTGCGAACATGTACAGTCTATGCCTCACATAAGTAGCCACTTGCTGCACACATAAACTGTGTGAACCTTGTGCAACCTGTATATTCCTGTGTGCACATCATTTTACAAAGGACATGGAAGTATCAGTTGCTTGTTGCAGTCTCAGACCAACGGGTGTCCTTCCACACTGCACAGGCTGCAATGAGCAGGACAGCCAGCCCAAGTCACCTGGCACTGAGTCCCTGGCAGGAATTCTCAAGGGTGTTGTTAATACCTATTCATTTGGAACATTTTTCCATACGTAGCTCTTCCAAAGAGACATGTGTGAATTCGTTTGAATGATAACAGTGTTGCCACGTGAGCCCACTGCTCCTAAAGTCTTCTGACAGAGCCTTACCTTGGATCTGCCTGGGAAATGACATCAAATGTGCCAGTACAGAGCATATGGAAGAAAGGTACCCTTGCCCCCTGAGAAGAGCAGCCTGGCTGCAACAGAACATATACCTGAGTGACATAAAAAAACATCCTCTTGTCAGGAAAACAAAATAATGCATTTGCATCCCTCCTTATTTAAGCATTTAAAATTTCACCTTTTTGCTGTTGCTTTCAGCCTTTGGCTTCTCTTGTTAAAAGATTGGCATAAGTATTTGTTTCACAGATACTGCTCTAACTGGGCTCAGGACACAGATACATAGGAAGTATCTGCCCAAAGCACCAGTAGGCAGTATTTCTCACAGATTCCTTCCTTGTTATTCCTTCCAGGTGCTTC
The DNA here is from genome assembly GCA_025447955.1 of Psilopsiagon aurifrons. Lineage (NCBI taxonomy): Eukaryota > Metazoa > Chordata > Aves > Psittaciformes > Psittacidae > Psilopsiagon > Psilopsiagon aurifrons. Next base: position 38,304 of record JAOEHY010009628.1, read on the forward strand.
CATTCTGCCAGTGAGATTTCCCAAAATAGTTTTCAGCCTTGACACTGCATTGCTCTGGCTGGGACTTTATGCAGCATCACCCTCATGACATGGTTTAGTGGTGGTCTTGGCAGTCCTGGGGTAATGGTTGGACTTAAGGATCTTAAAGGTCTTTTCCAACCTGGTTGATTCTATGATTCTGTGATTCCATATTGAGGTGCTATCTCTGTGGGTGGAATTTCTCATGCTGTCTTTACTCAGCAATTTTATACCTAGAACTTCATCCTGAATCCTTCCTAAGCTGAGACCTTTTGCATCTTTCTCTTCATCTGTTATTTCTTAAATATTGTTGTGAATCCTTAATTCCATATTCCTCTGCCTTTACAGGTCCTGATGCAGATACGATGCAGGTGTGTTCATGCCACGAAGTATGTTGTAGACTGACTACAGTGTGAATGGAACTGGTATGGATATATCTTAAGATGGGACATAGTCACAGACACTCTACTTTCTTCTCTCATTATGCCCTTTACTTCAAAATCATTTGAGCAGGGCTTTAGCATCTGCATAGCTATTCCAATGCAGACCTCTGCCATTTGAAACCAGCTTACAGCACTCAACTCCAAATAACTTGAGATGCTGAAACAGTACATTGCTAGCAGGGATTTGCAGAACCCAGGGCAGCACCAATGCAACTATTTTTGGTGTGTGAAAGCTCAAGGGAGTTAAACCCTTAAATAGGCTGGGGGAAATCTGAAAGAACGAAAAGAGGGGCAAATGTAGCATTCCTTGTGCACCCAAAGTGAAGGGAACGGGTATCTGGGGTACACAAGTCATTCAGAGTTGTTCTGATCTTCAGTTTGGTTTGGTTTTTTTTTGTGCTGGTGCAATGCGCAAATATAGCAAAATATGTTAATAGAAAGCCATCATATTTATAGTTATTGTTAGTACCCATTGAAATCAGTGGGATTTTGTCTAACGCTTTTACCCTGGAGATAATCCATAGAATAGAACATTAATGCATAGTTAAAAAGAAAAAAATATGGAAAACAGCACCTCTGCATAATATCTTCATTTGAAAGTTACATAATTGAGCTTTTGAAATTAAACAAAAATACAGCAAACAGCCTCAGAACACAACAGCTACTACGTGACTTTAACATTGTCTTTTAAACTTGCCTCTTCACTCACATAAAAGCTACTACCTTAAACCAACCCAAGATAAAATAGAAGAAGATAGTGTTCAGCCCAATGCAAATCCAAATGAGCTTTAAGACCTCTGGGAAAATGTGATTTGAGAAAATTTCTTCCAAGAGTTCTAAGAGTTTGTTTTGCATGAGGAGATTACCCTGCAGAGCAAACAGTGGCTAACAGTTTAAAAGCAGTGCTTAGATCCTTTACATCATGCTAAACAAATACTGTTTCTATGCCTTGTTTTCACCATTGGCAAGACAGTCAAAAGAAGACTTTAATGCCACCTCAATGTAGAACATTTGTAAATGGCACGTGTCTTTTGATGGAAGGAACTATAATGGATTATTAGCTATTATTCTAATCGCATTTATCAAACTGAGTTTTCCACATGCTCAAAATCTGAAGCCCTTCCATAGGCAGAGCTCACAGTAAGAATTTCAGTGATAAAAAACCAGCAGGATTTGAGCCATTTAGACTTAATCTGCTAAACCCTGTGGCATTTCCCTGATACTCAACAAAGGGAACTGGGGATTGGCAAAGAAGGTAGTATCCTGATAAAGAAGGGAAGGAAAATTTATACACACAGGATTTGATGACACTTTGGGATGGTCCCTTAAGACAAGAGTCTGCCTAGTAAGGGTGATCTAAGCTATGCTAATTTGGTAACCTGTATTTTTGAAGCAAAACATTCCATGACGAATGACCTTATTTTTTTGTTTTTAAAGCTGTGAGGCACTTATGCAATAGACTCCTAAGGTAGAAAGAGACAGATGCCATGGAATAATAATCAGCCAAATTCTTGCTGAGAATCTCGCAAAAACCTTCCTCCTTGCCTCTCTTTTCATAGGTAAGCTCAGTGCCACCTTCCTCACACAACACCATGCAGCAACAATTAGGGGGCCTCTGCATAACTCCGGAGTTGTTCCCTTTCGAGAGATTGGCTTGGGTTTGTTCCCTTTAAAAAAGAAGGCTCTCTTATTTATATATATATATATACATACATACATATATATATATATATACAAAAAGGTGCTTTACAAAAAGAAAACTTAACCTTTTTCAAAAAAGCAAACAATAAAAATAACACTGAACTTTAATTTAAAATTAAAGGAGTGCTTCAGCTGGTTTTTCTTCCAAGCCCCGGAAGAAAGACTGCCCCAGTTGACATGAACAGTCACACATGTCCAAAAAATTCAGGACTTCACTTCTATTCAGGGCTTGAGGTTTAGCTGGGCTCCAAAGAAACCTCAGTTGTAGCTCAAAAAGAGCAAAATCCCTGGGCTGTGTCAGAGGTGAGAAGGGTGCGCACAAGAACCCTTAAACATGCTGCCAGAACCTCCTGTTTTGTGAGAGGCAGAGGAAATCCCATTTCGGGGCAGTGACAGCAGGGCACTGTCTGGGTGCTGCTTTAACCCTTGCTTTCAGCCACTGCATCCTGACATGCTAAAATACCCTTTCTGTTCTGTTTAGAGTGGCCATTTTCTGTAGTGAACAGTCAGTTCCTACACTCTTAGCTAAAAGAAAATAAAATTAAATAACATTGCATTTCAGGGTTTATAACAGAGGGAAAAGCATGTTCAGATGTGGGGAGGAAGGAGGAGAGTGCAGATACCTAGGTTCATCTCTTAACATTTTCAAGTGTATGTTCCCTGCTGTCGCACAAAAGCAAAAATACAACTCTCAGGTTGGTGAGCTGGATCATAGGGGATATTGGGCATGCTGTCAATAGGTGGTGAAAGATTCCCCACCCTCCATCCAAGTTGCCTTTAAGTTAGATTTTGCAGTCGGTTTGATTTTCTTCTGACAGTCAAAGATGAGAGAGGATGAAACCCAGTATATAAAATCTCAGTGGGGACAGGGGTTGGGTAAATGACCACAGGAGTGAGAAATATAGACTGTTTTGCATCGGTCATAATTCCTTTCCTATACAAAGCTTTTGGTTTGCCTAAGCTATAGGAGGAAACAGAGGCAGTCTATTTTAATCTTCCCGAGTGAAGACCGCTGCAGGGATTGCTCTGTAATCCCCAGCAGCAGCCCTGACTTTCCACATTAAGGTTCCATTCATCCATCTATGTACTTAAAATATAAAGATTATTGCATGATGTACCAACAATCAGCACTTTGCTATGAAGAAAAAAATCTACAGTTCTTTCCCAGCCAAACCTCACTGCAAAAGAAAAAGGTCAGGTAAGAAGGTTTTTAGACTTATGCATAGAAATTGATCCTTCAGTCTGTGTAATGACGTACGTTAGAAACTCTGCTCAGAAGAAAGGAAAGCCCTTGCTGATGCGATGTTTCTAACAGAGCTTTCACTGCAGGGATACTCTACTGAAAAAAACAAGAGGCTGATTATGTGTTTTTAAGTGGGTTTCTTACTGTTTTGGCTTCAGTGACTTAAACTATGGTGTTCTGGATGTACGGCAATCGCCATGAGTTCAGACTCTGGCCTGATGTATTTTTAAAACTCCATCTATTGCATGATGAAGAAGGGACAGATCCTGCAAATCCTTACTACCTGTATTAATACTTTGAGTAGCCCACTCCCTGCAAGTTGTGTTTGTGAAACTGAGTCATACAGTGCAGTATTTTAGAAACATGGTTCTGCCTTTGGGGATTCAAGCATGCCTTGACATTACATATTCCTTTAATTGTATTTATTGCAATAGTAATTTCTCCACTAATTTTCCTAGAATCATGTGATAGAGCTTAGCTGCTATGAAGTGGTGTAGCTGTACTTGCATCAGCTGAAAATCCAGCTCCATGTTGTAGCTATGCTTGTGGATTCAAAGCAAACATGAGAGAGAAGGGTCCCTTCTATTTAAATTGTCGAAAGAGTCAAGGAAGATGTGTTGGGCTATACCGTGTGCTGTGTGCCTCATTTGTTTTGACATTACTATAACCAAAACAACAGAGGTCATTCCAGGAAAGGAATTCCTATCTAGTTTTACTACTTATATTAGCTTCTTTCTTGCATAACAGAAGCCACATCAGAAACAAACCCTCTTCTCCTCCTAACTTCACAAAGTCTGGCATTCAACCAGAAAACATTCCCCTGCTTTCAAAGTGCCTAAACAAAGGGGATTATCACAATGCTGACTGCAGTTGTAATTACCAGCTGGTGAGAGGTGGCATATACTGGGTACATGATCCAAGAAAATGTTACTTCTCAATAGTAGCCTCTTCCGCTACCTATAGTGCTGGAATGCTCATCATTGTTTACTATACATGCATGCACACAGACCATTATCAGCATTCAGTACTAGTAGTCATGCTTTCTTCACTGAAAAGGAGAGACCAGGATAAAAACACTTGTCCTTTTGAAGAGGTGTCAGGTGCAACTCACCAAAGAAAATAAAAGGAAGAAAGAACCCAGACAACCCACACACAAGTGTGATAAGCATCCTAAATGTCAAACATACGCACAGCATCTGGATCTCTATGAACACATATACACTGTGTGCAATATAACGCATACCCTAGACCCCTCGCATCAGTGAGGGCAGGAAAACCCCAGCTTGTTCCAGGGAGGATGGGGTATTTTGACAGATAGCTGCGAGTTAAGGCAAACAGAAGCTGTCACAATGCTGCTGTCGCCTTTGATCCAAGACTTACTTATTTATGACAGACAATGAGGGCACGATGCTGCCTGTGAGCACCACGGCTGGGTTGAAATGAACCGTGGACACTTGTACAAAGAAATGACAGGGGTGAACCGCGAGGCGAACGCCTCCGGGAAGCAGCATCCTGGCTCCTCTTTGCACTCTGCCTGCTCTGCCTCCCCGAAAACGCATGGAAGGAGGGCTGGAAGGAGGGCTGGAGGGCGGGATTCCCCACCCACCCACACACCGCCTCTCGCTCCGCAAGGCTGCAGGGGGGTACAGCCCGGTTCCCTTTCGGACCCGGGCCCGGATGGGGCCCGGTCCACCGCTGCTCGCCGCCGCCACCCCT
>JAOEHY010009629.1:0-11068 GCA_025447955.1 Psilopsiagon aurifrons
GCTGCTATGAGGTCTCCACGCAGCCTTCTCTTCTCCAGGCTGAACAGCCCCAACTTTCTCATCCTATCTTCGTACGGAGGTGCTCCAGTCCCATGATCATCCTCGTGGCCCTCCTCTGGACTTGTTTCAACAGTTACATGTCCATTTTATGTTGAGGACACCAGAAATGCACACGATACTCCAAGTGAGGTCTCAGGAGAGCAGAGTAGAGGGGCAGGATCACCTCCCTTGACTTCACAGAACAGTATTAAACTTAGAGATTTTCAAGTTGGTCATATTTCTAAAGTCAGGCCTGAGGCTTTTCTTAAGGTGGCATATTTGCAATAAAATCACATGAATGTCATTATGTTCCTATCTTTAATTTTTCTTGTCATTACCTTAATTGCACTGATATCAGGCTGACTCCTCTGCACTTGTCCAAGCATCTTCTCTGTCCATCTGGATGACAATTCAGCCTCCTGGAGTTTCCTCAGCCGTAGGTGCACCGAGGAGGAAAATCTATAAACCATATGTATCCTCATCTGTCGCTTCAAGAACTCTTAGACATTAGCTAATCATACCTATTTATATATAGAATCTTCTTTTCCCAGTTAAAAGTGTTTTGGTTTTTACTTTGTGTTTAATAAGCACTCTAATTAGACAGGTATTTCATCCCTTTCATGTGAATGAAGCTCATCATCCCATTTCTTTCCAAAACCTGAATAGAAGTATTTAGTGAATAGCTGTGTTCTGAATTTTATTCAGAATTTTATTGTCTTCACCTAATGAAGGATGTACACCGTTGCTCAGAGCTTTTTTCATCCAAATAGACTGAAACAGTCAATTTTTATTGTTCGTAGTATTGCCAGCTGCATTTCTTTGATATTTCTAGAACCTGTTATAATTTTCTGTACTTGATACCTTTTTACTTACTCCAGGTGCTATTTTACTTTTTATTTCTGATGGCTGCCGATATTTCACCCCTGAACCAGGAAAAACTTCTGAGCCTGTCCTGCCCTTCCTAGAGCTGTAGCTGTCACTGATAGAGACTGATCATTAAGATCTGTGATGGAGGAGCAGTAAGTTAGAGGATCCATTGGCACAGCCTGGTATGATGCTACCTGAAGAGCCACATGTATAAAAACTATAGCTGAAGACAAGGGCCTCAGACTCTATGACTGTGGCCCCAGTGTTAACAGGGAGTCCCTGATAAGAGTTGCTGTCATCCATGGCAACAAAATTACCTTTTTTTGGTAGAATTTTTCCATATTGTGAAGATATCTGGCACTTTTCTGTTTTCTTCCTCTGGAGGCAAGTTCTGCTGTAGTTTTTGCTTGAATGCTTATATGAAGATCCAACAAACCATATGTAAAGACAGAGGCAAAATTATCTCCTCAGCTGAACCCATCAAACCTTGACAACAGACTCCTAGTTCTCTGTCTTAGGATGTCTTAGTAGCAAATTCTGCCCAGGGGCTTGCAAGTACAAATGTGTGGCTGATAAAAATTGAGGTTTTTACTTGAAAGCAGAAGGTAACTGGATTTTCACCAGACCTTTGAGCGAATACAATAATAAAAGTTTGTTGTCTTTTAAGTACCCTGCCATCGTTCACCTATATGCTTGACATGCTGATCAATGATACGTAATAATGTAATAAGTTCAGCCTGACCCTGACAAGCTGAGGAGTTCAGTGTGGAGATTGTGCCCTACATTAAGGGTATGCAACCCAGGAGAAAAGTAAGTGTGTAAGCAAAAGTAGAGTTGGATCAAGACTGACTAAGGAGCAAGAAATCAGCCACGTGTAGGTCCTTTTGGGGATAGCAACCCTAGGGACAGCCTTAGCTGCCTGCTTGATGTGTGCCTGATTCCTTGATCCATGTTGTAAATTGCGTGTTGCAAATATTGTCCTTGAAGGCAATATGTTTGTGGAAGTGCTAAAATGTTTTTTTTTTATATTTGCAAGAGGTCAATGATTGTCCTGGTTTGGGTGCAGGGAAAGCATAAATTTGATGAAACTGATGTCACCTTGATGCAGATCCCTGATTAGAGCTTTCTGAAACAGAATAAGAGAGAATCAGTTTATTCTGGTTTAATTCTGACATTTTAAAAGGCCTAAAATTAGTCCCAGATATGACAGATGATATTTGGGGTTTTACTTGTTTGTTCACCATTATCTTCAGCTCCTTTAAGAGGACTGGGACAGATTGAGTCTGTGAGGTGGGACTGAGGGAGCTCCTGTGCATTGGAGAACAGCAGGTCCTAAAAGCTAGGAGAAACTCCAAGATCTCATAGGCAAAAGGATCACAGAAAGAAGATGGGTCCCTACAGCTGATGTGGAATCTGATGCTTGTCAGAAAGTCCCTGAGTTAGAAGTAGTAATGTCTTAAAGTGCAAAGCCTCTCCTCCCATAGGACCATGGTGGATGAGAAGAAAATTGTGTATAATCCTTCCATAATCTCTCTTTGATTTAAAATAATCACTTTGTTAGCATATATGCTAGTAAATAATAGCAATATTCCCCAAATGTGTGTGTTTGCCCTTGCTGTCACATTGTTAGCAGGGTCTGTGGCACATTTTGGTCCAGTACTACAAGATCTGGGGGCCAGTCTGGGTGCAAGACAAGCCTCAGAGGCCAGGTTAAGCTTTGGACAGCAGGGGAGTTTGGTGCCGCACACGAGCTGCTCCAAGCTGCCTGGGAATCATCTTGGGAACACCAGAGTTACTAATAATGAACATAGCCTGTGAGGTCTCTCTAATTAAAAATGTCAGGATTCTAATAAAGCCTCCATCTTCTGAGTCCAAAAGTCTTTTAGAGCTACCTGAAAGGTCTGGCCAGCCCAGAGCCCTGTGGCGCTGGGGTTAATCCATCCCTGGCAGCGTCTGTAGCTCCTGGCTTAGTCATATATGAGTGTGAAAGCAGAACTGCCTGGAAGCCAAGGCTACCATTGCATCACCAGAGCTGCAAGTGGCGAAGAATGTTAGATTAAGGTAAAAAATAAAGGTTTTTTTTAATTATTACTTTCTAAAGTACATTTTTGCCCTGCAGTCAGAATGTCAGAGCACCAGGAACAAGCACTCAGTGTGAGATCTCCAGACAGTTAAGTGCTACTCTGTGCTCTGCAACCTGTTGGCACAGTAAAGTCTTTGCAGTACTTGGCTGGCAACCAGCCGGGAACTTGAGGGTCACCCCTAATTTGCCTATTTATTATTGATTGAATGCTGCACAATGAACTGATTTGCATACATCTGCATACCAGTTTAATGTTTAATTAATGCATATCTTTTTTACAGTTTTTAATATATGCTATCAATCAGTGTCATGAATTGTGGGGAGATAAAAGCAGGTGAACAAAGCAAAAGGAACAAATAGAACTTTCTGACCTAAAAAACACCTTTCTTCCAGTGCTGATGTGCTTTTGAAAGTGATTCTTAGGAAATGAGCCACATCTCCTAATTGCCCCCTGCTGCTACTTAGCACAGGCCTTCCATGAAAACCCCTATGGCCGCTCATGCAGGCGGATGCAAGTCCATTAAAAGCCTGTGAATTACTCTTCTCCACTTAGAGAGCACTCTGATCAGCAGCACTGTTTGTGGTGCCTCTCCTGAGCACAGTATCTCTTTCTTGGGCTAGAAAAGATTAGGATGGAAAACAAGATATGAAACACAAAGATGAAACTGATGCTCACACACTCACCATCAAATATTTTTCCCCTCTACAATATTTCATAGCCATACCATTTTTAAAACCCCCACAATTTCCTCTTTTAAGTGTCTCTAAGCCAGTTTTCAAGTAAATAAATAAATCCCTAAGCTTTGCGCTCGAAGCAAGGGAGGATCTTGTTGCTGTTTTCAGCTGCCAGAAAGGAGGCTACAGAGAAGAGCCAGAGTCTTCTCAGGGATGCACAATGGCAGGATGGGAGGCAGAGGACACAAATGACAACAAAGGAAATCCAATTAGTTTTTAAGTACAAAATCTTCACTGTGACAGCAGTCAGGTATTGGAAGAAGTTTCTCAGAAAGACTGGGCAGTGTCAGTCCTCGGGTATGTTCAGAACTCAACTGCTCAAGGCCCTGAGCAAATGGACCTGCTTTGAGCATGGGGCTGGGCAAGATGAGTTCTGGAAGGTCACTTCCTATCTGAATTAATTTCTTATTCTGTGTAGATCAAGTAGATTTATGAGCATCAGGATATCTTTGACAGGTACACTGCCATTTCAACTACATAAATATCGTTGATAATTTAACAGTGAATATTTTACAGTGTAATTCACCAAGTAAGTCTGTAGCTGTGTTAAGTAACTGTGTAACTGAAATTAGTTTAAGAGACTTCAGTTACCTGTGTTTTGAAGAGCACTTCATTTGGATAATACTTAGAAGGGTGACACAAGAAGGCACTGGGAAAACTTGGCTTATTTTGTGTGAGGTATGTTAATATGTATAGCACTCGGGTTCTATTTGTTCAGTTAAAACTGCTTGTGAAGTATTGCATGTGTATAAGGTAGTGTATCTTCGTTTAAGTGTACAGAAAGTATACGTGAAGGGTGTGAAGATTCCTCTGTGTGGAAATTGCCTTTCAATATAGCTAGGTAAGTATAGAAACCTTCTTATGCTAGAGAACTGCTCTAGCAAAACAGTTGTTGAGTTATTGGATCATATTTTTTATCATGCAGAGCCTGGTAATAAAGTTATCTAGGAAATGTTTTGATCAAAGTTCTCCATGAAAACAGGATTAGAGTTTCATCTAAATGTATATCTGTCTTAAAGAGAGGAACACAATATTGTTTGCTCTGAACTGAGGATCCCTGAAAAGCTGGTTATTACCAGAGGTAGAAGTAGGTTGTCTTGGTTAGGGCGTTGCTTTGAGCAGCAGAGCAACCAGATAACCCCATTGTTTTCTGCTGGAAAAGTTAATTTTTAATGCTGCTGGCAAAGGAAACAGTAAAGGGGAAGAAAATCTGCAAAGAAAGAGGGAGGGGGATAGAAAATCTGCATAAAATATGACGAGAGATTGCCTGTTAATTTTCTTCCTTTCTGATATATATGTAACTGAGGTTGGTTTGTGTTTGCCAAGATGGTTAGGATTTATATAGGTATCAGGACTAAAATAGCTGAGGAACCATGCTGAGTCTTCCTCTTCTCATTCTAAAGCCCCAAATACCACTTCACTGAGAAGTTATCTGTCAGATACTTATTCTGGTTTTCTCTCTTACAGTGGCATTTTTCTGCTAAAGCAGTAAAATCATGACAAAATGAGCAAAACCAATGAAAGATCGACTATGGGACTTTGTTATATGCACTGCTTTAACAAAATATTTATTATTCTTAGAAAGGATACGTGTCATGTAATAGGAGAAACTGTTCACTGATAAACCTGCATCTGGGTATTGTCAACAGGCGCTGTGTGGATGTTGCAGAGGGGAAAAAATGAACAAAGAAATGAGCACCTTATATAAAACACTGATTTAGGAACCATTAACAGCATATTTTCGGCCTAGATACATTAATATATCTCAACACTTAACTCCTGGGGTGGTCATTTATGATGAGGCTGCCTCTGCAGAGAAAATACTAATTGTTCTAATAATCCTTATTTTGTTGATTACATTAGAATAGAGTATTTCAGTTGGAAGAGACCTACAATGACCATCTAGTCCAACTGCCTGACCAATTCAGGGCTGACCAAGTTAAAGCATGCTATTAAGGGTGCTGTCCAAATGCCAGGCTCAGGGCATTGACCACCTCCTAGATTCCACTGTTTGACCACCCGCTCGGTAAAGAAATGCTTCCTATTTATTAGTAAACACTTAATAGAGCACCTCCCGTGTTCCCAGTAAACTGCCTGTCCTACTTATTTGTCCTTCATATTAGGAATAAAGGAAAAAAATGTTCTAGTAGGGTCCATTTTGGTAGGATATTATGATTTTGCAGAAGTGCCAGCACAATCCAGGTGGGTTTCTGGTTCCTTGCAGCTCCATTCTCCTGGTGAGCATCCATCCAGGCTGCAGCCTCTTCCTCTACACTGAGCAGTGCTCAGGGACTACCCCCAGGCTGGCCATGCACACCACTTACTACCTGGTGTTTGGCAGGGATTTTTCAATTCTAAATGTTTGATTCTTTTAAGGAAATTGCCAAAATATCAAAATTATGGAAAATTAGCTTTCTCTGCCTATTTTCCAGCTCTGCATAGGAAACCTGTCTGACAAATTATCAAAAAATGTAAGTGCCAGAATGAAAAACTCCCATTATTGTGTTATGATTAGAATCAAAGATCTCTGGAAATAGAGAACAAAAGAAACTATAAGCAGAATAATTGTGTCATTTTTCTCCTTCCATATGTTAGCAAGAAGCTGTGGAGATTAAGTTTTGGTGAAATTAGATCCATGAGTCTTTCATCAAGTTTCACCTGGATTTACCATGCAGACTATGAAATTCGTTCAGTCCTAATAGCACTCAATACATAGAGGACATAACTTTACATAGCAGGTTGCCTTTCAACTATAATTAAAAAGTCCTCAAATGTAGAAAATACTAAGAAACATTCTTTAGATTTCAACAGTCATAATATTTATCACAAACAAATCACTAGTTTAAATTAATATGGGACATTCACTTATAGTAGCTTTACTTCAAAGGAAAAGCTTAGCATTTAAAATGATATTTTCTCAGCTGTCAGTGCTGTCATCAGTGATTGTATACTGTATAATGACATTTTTCTTCCTCAGTATGATATTAAGTTCTAATCTGACTCTTTCAATAACTTGTACCTCCATCATTTTTCTTCATAAAGTATACACCTAAATTTTAATGAACTGAAGAAAGGTTGTGCTTCTTTTATTACTACTACCTGGGAATAAATAAGAGGATTTGGTTTTGGTTGGAAAGGTCAGAAATAATTTCTAGCTACAGTGTCCAGTCTAATGCTAGTAGGTGTATTTTCCCACGGGAAGTCATTAACTTGTTGACAGGTATAAAAGGGAAGTTAAATAAAATCAATTCATTGCAAAGAGCACTGCATTAAATTAACATATATTAATATCCCAAATTGATTTAATTCTTCCATAAAAAATAGGCCTTTATTTCTGGTAGTTTCATTCGAAAAAATATCTGTAAGTGACTCCCATGAATATTAATATGTTTTAAATGTTACATACATTGATTTCATACATTTAATTGAGTTCCCCTAATTGCCTCCAAATCTTAAGTCAACAAGTTTGTATATTAAAACCAGAAGCTTATTTGATAATCAGTTAACTGCAAACCAAGCAGGGTATAAAAGTACATTCTGCATTCTATATAGTAATGGTATAGGAATTATGTTACAGTTCTTATTAACATAAAAATGTTAATTATGATTTGACCTTCAAAATTATGTTTCTTAGGTTACTGAGGAAACCCAAACATGTACTGCAAAAACTTGTCAAGAAACATGCATATGCAGTTGCATGATTTATCTGGGTTTGTGGTCATTTGCATTTAATTTCCAGCCAATGTCTGCATGAATTTATTGTTGGTAATATTTTTATAATCAACATATTTCATAGGAATATTTTCCCAAGAAGTGCTGATATTTACATCTCACCAGGCAGGAAATGAAGAAATACTATATGATTTTGCAAAACTCGTAAATACTGACACAATGTTCATAAATTATCTATAGGCAGAGGGTATCTACTGACTTCCAAGTGACCACTAAGCTGTTAAAAACAATAATATAACTCATTAAAAGAAAGAAGAAACAAAGAAAAGGAAACAGAGAAGAAAGCCTATATTGACTGCTCAGTTCTACTGGCCAGTCAGACTCAGAAAAGCTTTATTTGCCAGTCTTCTTTTTATTAGCATATAGGTAAACACCCATGTAGGATTTGCATTTTCCTTCTCCTAAAATGCCTTGTTATTTTGGTGGGTAGGAGCTGAAGTACAGTCGTCCAATGGGATGCTTACTGGGAAACAAATAACTAAATTTACAGGTAAAAAGCAAAAGGATTTTCTTTTCCCTCATAACTTTCTGGTCCAATCTAGCTAATTTTTGCATGCCCAAAACATTGATGGTACTCTCAGGGATCCAGGTTTTATTGCTTTCCGACTAAATACCATCATATTTGTAGGGTCACACACTGCCAGGACACATCCCATCTATTAAGATATGAAACTGGTTATGATCTCCCTAAGGAGTCATCTTCTTAACTTCCCTGTCCTTTCATGGCAGTGTTTTCTTCATAAGGGTCATATTGTTTCCTATAAAAGTAGCCCATTTACTGCATTTTTATATGTTGTTATTAAAGCCCTTGTTTGGTACCAACACAGAGTAGTATGGATTGTCCACTTCTCACATGTTCACCTCAGGGTCACTTTGTTTCTATTGTTCTCATTCAGATATGTCACTTCTGATTATTCTGCCCCCAAATTAAGTTTTAAAGGCCAATAAGCATGTTCTCTGAAAAGTGGAGCTGAAAAAGCTCCTTTAATTTGTATCCACGCTCAGCCACAGTGCTTTTATATTATTTCCTCTTATACCCCTCAGACTGACATATGTTACTGTCTGCTCTGCAAGACTAAAATTGGAGGTCCAAAGGACTTTTCACTTTTTCCTAGTTGTTATTAAAAAAAGAAGAAAAGGAATGGAGAAAATCACTGCTTGGACTTGCCAAGTCCTGCAAAAGTCTTTGCTTTGAAGATGCTTAGGTGGACTGGAGCATTAACGGTTAAATACATCATTATTTTTAGTGTTACCTCCGCAATACCTGCGGGAAGCAGCGCTGAGCTGAGAAGCTGAGTTGCAGAAGCAGAGTCCATCCCAGGATACTCAGTAACAAAACTCCTGCTGCAAATGTCTCAGGCTCTCAGCTACTGCATTTGCTCCTGCTTTCCTTTTCCAAGGTGCTCTGCTAAAAAGGCCATAGTGTTGTAAGCACAAGGAAAAGAAGTCACTCAGATTCCTCCTCCTTGCTGCTGCTTTTAACTTTTCTTTTAACTTTGGCTTGTATTTCCATGGTTTATTTCCAGTTCAGGAGTCCAGCAGGAAACTGGTCAGAGCATAGAACCATCAAATCATAGAATAGTTTGGGTTGGAAGGGAACTTTAAAGGTCATCTCATCCAAACCCCCTTGCAGTGAACAAAGATATCTTCCAGCAGCTTGAGTTACTCAGAGCTCCATCCAACCTGACCTTAAATGGTTCCAGGGATGCTGCCTCCACCACCTCTCTGGGGAACCTGTTCCACTGTTTTACCACCCTCATCATAAAAAATTTCTCCCTCATATCTTTTCTAAATCTACCATCTTTAGCATAGGAGTAGAAAGCTACAAATTTAAGTGCTGAGAACTGCACATCCTCACCTTTAACATGTACAGTCTCTCTGTTCAGTTGTCATTTCCTGATCAATCCCATTATCTCATTTAAGAAACATTAACCAGATATTCTTGTATCTACATATCATGAGTTATTTCAGTAGAGACTTAACTTGGAGACTCTGATGCTGTAGTAAGAATTATATATTTCACCTCCTTTAGTTCTTCAGTCATTCAGTTAAAGGTCTTGGAGCATTTTCCCACTCCTAATTAATCCTTGAGTAAGTAAGCATAAGTAGTTCAAGAGCAGAGCATCTAATCACTGCCCTGGTTCCTAGGTCCCATCAGAGACAATCCTTGCAAAATGGTGGCTTGTCCTTAAATGCCCAGATCAGCTTAGACTCTATGGAATTTAGTTGCCAGCTACAGATGTGATGGGATGACAGATATATTTCCCTGTTCATGGTTGCTGCTGACCTGTAGATGGAATATCATTGCCATTCATGCCTTAAGAGGGCCCAGACAGTACAGGAATACACTGAGCAAAAAGTCCCCACACAGCAGGTTCACCACGATGTCATCCCCCTTACCTAACCAAAAAGGTTTCTAGTGAGAACTGAATTAATTGGTCTGACATTAAGGCTAAGACAGTAAATCTGCAGTTTAAACTACAGATGATTCCTGCAGAGCTGAGGAAGGGTTTGCCATATCCCAGCAGAGCAGTTCTTTCTTCCTTTCTTTTTGAGCAATGCTTCACTCTGATGCTCCTGCAGTTGCATACGTTGTGCCTTGGTTGGAGGTATTTTCTTGGCACATTCACAAGTAATGGCAGAAAACTGCAGAAGCAAATTTGCAAGAATGGCTGGCACAGCCCTAGTTTGAGTATCACTTGCTGTCCTTCCTTGGCTTGTGTGGTTCACAAACTGCTTTACATATTCAGGCTCCAGGAAGAGCGTAACCGTGGAGTTTAATGAGTAGGTTAAATTCACTCATGGTGTCATCTAAACTAGTTCATTTGGAGCTAGAATGGGTATCTGTACATTGCTCTGCCATCTGCATTGTAGTTAGTCATCCAGGCTTCAAATTTCCTTTCCTGAAAGAGAACTGTAGGAGGGGAAAACTTAATCTAAAAGTGTGTGCGTACCGATTCCTGCACTCGCTCATTGTCACAATCCGTGCAGAAGGCATCCTCAGGCCGCTTATTTTTTCTGATCAAACACAAATGCAGGCCTGCATTTCACTATTTTATCATTAAGACTGTTCAGTGTTCTCATCTGCTGTCCCCTTCCATGGATAGACTTTTGCAGCACTGCCGTGGGGCTCTTTAATAAAGCAGATCTGCTCTCTCCACCACACATACCGTGCCTCTTACCGTGATGCCTGTGGAGCTGTTACTTTCTCCATGCGTCAGTAATTGCTATAGGTAACAGGAAGGACTATGCCAAGCTGACAGATTTTCATCACCATCCTCAGAGGAGTCAAGTGTATCATTCCTGCGCTGTGCTTCTTCCCCAAATCAACCACCTACTCCTCCCACCACAGAGTGCACACAGAGTTAAACTGCAAATCACAGGAGGATCTTCATGTCCTTCCACCATTCTTTGCTGTACAAAGCTTTTAACTCATTTTCTCCCTGTACCAGGCTTATAAGGAGGCTGACAGTGGGATCTTGTGTTTCTGAAGAAGGTGCTTGTCTGGTTTTCTTGAGACCTTATTTGGACTATTGTGTGCAGTTCTGGTGTCCTCAACATAAAACGGACATGTAACTGTTGGAACAAGTCCAGAGGAGGGCCACAAGGATG
>JAOEHY010009629.1:11493-32948 GCA_025447955.1 Psilopsiagon aurifrons
AAGGCCAGGTTGGACAGAGCCTTGGGTGACATGGTTTAGTGTGAGGTGTCCCTGCCCATGGAAGGGGGGTTGGAACTGGGTGATCTTAAGGTCCTTTGAAACCCTAATTATTTTATGATTCTATGAATCTTATCTTTTATCTAAGAGAAGATGGATCGTGAGCTACTTTTCCAGCTCCTTGAGTTATTAAGTCCTTTATGATTTGTTTTGGATTTGAATATCAATCTTCAGATGAAGTTAACTCATTTAAAAAGAAACAGCAGAAAGAAAACAATGGGAAACCGAGCACTAAAGGGAAAATGAAAGTCCAGACAGCAACAACAAAAAGCCCCAAAGAGTTCTGGATGCTGAAACATACCCTCCAACTTTCTCAGTTCCTTTAACCAGCTGAACCAGCCTAAGCCATACAGAAAATCAGCATTTTTATGAAGTCTCAAACTGCTCCTGAGATATCCACTGGCTTATCAATGGACTGCTACAGTGTTCTAGGTTCATGGGGTGCTATAAAAGGCCTTTCAAATCAAATCCATGCAGCCTCTCCAGAGGCTTTAGGGAAAGTGCCATCTGGCCTTCCTTCCTTTTAGCAGCTCTTCTTTATTACTGATAAGATCATTTATATTCTTGAGACTATGAAGCCACCATTAAGGGACTTCAGCCTTCCTAACTAGAGAAGCAAGTTCTTGTCATTGCCCTTGATCAACTGGAATTGCTGTCTTGGGTGTCCGTTCATTCAGGCCTAACCAAATATCCTCTTTATTTCCCTATTTTTTCACACATAGTCCTCATCCAGAGAGAAAACTTCAGCTTTCACTATGCACTTGTAGCAGAAAAGATGGCACTTGAGGAAGAAAACTGTAATTCAGAAAATATTATTATACTAATAGCACTTATGCAGTCCTTGCATCTCCAAAGCCCTGTGCCAGCTAATTTATTTATTAATCTAAATATACAGTTTTATTCACTTGTACTTAGGAGGATTAATCTTAGAAACTGAAACTATTTTAAAACTGTTCTTAAATGCAATTGTAAGTGTGCTGCATTGGCAGGAAATTAATTTCTCTATTGCCTTGCTGTGTCAATGAAATTAATTTACATTGTCACTACTGTTTATTTTGTAATGTGTGATGTATGTAGGTTACAGAATGAAATATTCTGTCTGACTCAGTGTGTAGTACTGGTTTACCATATATTTACAGAAGAACAAATTGTCATTGAGTTGAGACTACTGACAGTGGAATAACTTGTGAAATTCATAAATCCTCAGTGGTCTTAGCTGGAATTGGAAGTTTGATACATTTCATTACTCAAAAGGTACAGCAACCCTGTATCACCCTACTGTCCTTCTGAGACTGTAGGTGTCGAAATTCCCTGTGGTTACCTGTATCAAATGTAATAAAAGACCTTTAAAGGTATACGTAGCTGGTTTTGATTTGAAATAAGGTAGGTCTCAGAATTAACTAGGCTCATACAGATTTCATGGCAATTTTCAGTGGGATTAGGAAAAGAGAGCTAAATCAGTGCCTTTGCAGGATGCAAGCAAAGCAATGACCTGGTTTCTGACCTGCAGCCCTCGAGGTTATGGGTTTTGTCTTTTAAGGGGCCCAAGTGAGACTGGGCTGTTGTGAAATGTTCAGACTGAGGCAGAGAAATGTGTTGAGTCTGAGATCAAAGGAGAAATATCCATAAGAAATGAAGTTTTCTTAGATCCCCTGATCACTGGAGGGTTTATGTTTCTTGGTATTACTATTCTTCTGGATGTTATTGTCTGAAAAATGCCCAGTCTTACTTTAAATCCTCCTGGGCTCTTTGCTTTACAGGTACTCTCTGACAGTGCCATCAACCAGCTATCAAACAAAAGAGCTTTTCCTTTAGCCAGTGTAAATCTGACAAAAATTCACAGAAGGAACTGAAGAGTGCAACTGCTAAACACAGGGTACTGGGCAAACACCCCTTCTGTTTGCATGATGGCTTCTTAGGCCACATGGAAAGGATTACTGGTCATCCATATCGTCTGATGTAGCTTGGAGATTATCTCTGTTGGAGCACATTTATTCACCTGGAACTCTGGGTCCACACTGTGGCGATCCAATTTGCTTCACTGGGGTATGAATTTACTAGCTAATTTGTGATCTTGGTAGTAGCAGATCTGCCCATAGAACTCTTAATTTGAAGTTTCCTCGGCTGCTTCTTGAGCAGAAAAGGTAAATACTCTTGTTATTCCAGTTGAATGCTCTGATTTTTTCCCCAGGGACCTGTGTGCTTACTTTGGGTAATAAATGTCTATTTGATATGTAGTAATATCTATTGTAATATCTATTGATGTGTAGACAATGTAGTCCACATGACTGTGTAAGAAAGTAGTTACATTTTGGCAGCAAATCGGAACACTTTTGTCTTTTGTTTCATTTTTAGACCATTTTAGTTTGCATCTTGAAGCAAAGAATCTCAAAGTCAATACCAAATGTGTTTGTTACAAATCCCTTTAAATATCTACTATATATATATATAAAGGTATACAGAAATCTGGGAGCCATATGGGATTTTCACACACCTGTCAGTGAAGTGAGTAAGTTTGAATGTGAAATCTTACATTCTGCACCAGAACATATGTGGAGAGCCCCAAGGACATGGGTTGTGTGATGAGTGTATCCATTCACTGAAAACTTAGCAGTTTTACGGAGCACTACATTGCTGAACTATGGCAATATAAGCTGCAAAATATTCCTAATGGAAAGATAACATGGAAATCAGGATATCTAATTAAAAATTGCAAGTGTGAAATGGGGTAGTGATTTTTTCTTGGAATTCTGGCTCTTGTGTAATACCACAGATTGTGCTTTATACATGCCACCTACGCACAGCTATGAAATATTGCAGTGTCTTACATTATTGTGATATTGGTCAGTTTTAGGTGAGCTGAATTTTAGGGCGAATGTCGTGTTGGTCAAGGAGAGTCAACCAAGCATTGCTGGTGTCTAAATCACTGCACCAATTATTGTAAAGCAGTGTCGTGTTTGTATAGATTACATAGAGGGAAGCCTCTTCAAACCTGAATAGTTAAGGCAAAACAAAATGGAAAATGGATGCCATTTAGGGCATTCTGGCACATATGGTTTGAAACTGTTATGAAAAATAGGTCAGAAACCCCTAATAAACGCACAAGACAATAAACTGTTGTGCTTGGGCCATTTTAAAGGACCTCCATGATTTGCAAGTGAAATGTGTAAGCCCATGAGAATAGAAATTGGCTATAAACCCCAAATCCAGTGGCACAGATATTTTTGCTGCTTCTTAATGAGCTAAGATCTGTCATTTGGAATATTTTCTGCCCCTATTGGATTATTCTCAGTCAGCATCACTGGAGAATGCAATTATTGGATCTCAGCTGCCCTTTCCCTCTGAGAAAGACAGAGACATCAAAACCATTACTCTGATTAATCCCTGATACATCTCCCCTATATTCTGCCACCCAGTGACACACAGCTTTTCCTTCATACAAGCCGCTATAGTAAGAGCCAGTAGCACATGCAGAAACACTGCTCATGCCTCTGGCCTTTAGTAAAATATTTCTCACTTAGTGAAGGTGCTGAACACAAAGAGACAAATGAGGAATGGGGAGGGGGAACAAGCAGCTGAGGACAGGAGAAAGGGGATATATATAGGACTTGCTTTTGCTATGCATGAAATGCAACACCCTGTTCCCACATTGTGACGCACATCAGTTGGTCCAGATGGTGAGAAGGGTTGGGTTTCTGCCTGGGGCTGCCGGCACAGGCTTCATTTGCATTCCTCAGCCCAGTTGTTCATGGAAAAGCATCCGGGCGATGCACAGCCGCTCACACAACTGTGCTCACCTTCCTAAGCACAGGCTTTCTTTGTGGTACCAAACACTGGGAGAGGTTTGCAGGCATGAGGAATGAAAGGAGTTTGACCAACTTCAGGCTCTAAATGGAGCTTTCTGAGTGTCGTCACCAGTGGTGTAGAAATAGGAGATTGTCCCAAATAAAGCTTTCATTCACACACTGTGCTGGTACAAATAGCCTGGAATTTGTGTAAAACATACAAATTTCCTGGAGCTCAACTCTGAAAGAGCAGCTTCTGCTTCATCATAAAGGTCTTGCCATACAAAACCCTTCCCAGTGGCTGTGTATTACCATTACCATTACCATTACCATAACCAGTTTTGCTTGTTAGGGGCTAATTGTGAGTGTTAATTTGAGGCATGTGCAGAAATCCTGATTGTTACTGCTGTAATTAATCTCATTTGAAAATGTTCAGTTTAATTGATTGTATTGATGGGTCTGAGTTTTAGCTGTTTGATTCTGTTCTTTTGTAGCTATAAATCTCCTTTAAGAACAATGCAGGCATAAGTGAAGGGCATTACAAATACATAATTGTAACTTAGAGAATATTTCAGCAAACACGTATATTGCTTTTTAGCAGTCATTCTTCCTGGAGCAATGTTTTTAGTTTGTCTTTGCTAATGTCCGTGGAATTTGCCTGAATAATTTCCATTCATGATAGTGGAAGTTACAAACTGCATGTTAGTCACTAAGCAAGAGCTGTGTCTTTAAGAAAGGAAGATTTTATGAAGATTAACCATAAAAACCGCATCTAGAGGAGGTTGAAGCTACATTTATTACTGTATTAAGAACCGTTTAAGTGATGAATTCATATCAGCAGATGGTTTCTTCTCCAAGTTTTGCTTCTCCCCTGAAGTGCCGTTGATCATTCCACCTTAACAAGGTGCAGTGATTGACAGGTAGAGATGTTGCACAGAGCAGGAGGTGGGAGTGTGCTCTATTGGTCTGTGCTTGTACATCCTGAGCACCAATTACTGTCACTGCTGCCAGCACTGATGTGTTTATCAGGATGAGTTATAGCAGAATATATGTACACAGGCAGTGTGTATGCTGGATGACCACCCCCTGTGATGTAAAATATGAGAGTCTGGGAGCTACCGTTTTATAATTCATCAGGTTCAGGAACTGAATGTTGTTGGTTGGCTTAGTTATAAAGGCAAGTGTGAACTGAACAGCAGACAGGAGCATCTCGCATTAAGAGTCCTGTGAAGCTGCATTTGGTGACTGGGCTCTGCTTTTGTTCAAGTGAATTCAGTCCTCGGTGAGTGATGGGGGTTCTGTTGAGCTAAAGCTATTATTATATAAGCTGGGGAAACCTGCCTGCTAGTTTTATGTGTACTTTGCTGCTGGAAGTCCTTGTCTGTGGTTGATTTTAGATTTTGCAATATTTTCAGTTGTGTACGTTACTGGCAAAAATGAGATGAAAAGGAAAATGCAATGATGAATTATTCACTATAACGCTGTAAGGATCTCTTTTCTAGCTAAAGTTACTTTCCTTTACTGAGTGCGTTAGGAGGGTTCAAAGAAGCTGCAAACCAGCAAATCTACCTGTCATTAAATTGCTTTTATTAGCAGTTAAAGACAGTAATAGCTGTGGCTTTTGTAAAAAGAGGGAGAAAAAGCTGAAATCAGAAGCACTTACAAATTCTTTGCTTTTGCGTGCATGTGGCTTTTCAGATGCAGCATCTTTTGTGTGCAGCAAGGGGCTGCAAAGAATTTGCATTGTAGAGCTTCTTAATTAGATAATCAGTAAAATGGTAGCCTCTCTCTGTTTTTGTGTGGTAATATGCTCAGTATCAAGTTAAAATGAATGATTCCCCATCTTGCATAACAACAGTGCTGAAATATGTGTAAGATGAAAGGCAAAGGGGGCTCTGAAACAAACTGTGGGAAACATGATATAGCACAGCTAAGTAGGGAAAGGTATATTTCCTATAATGTATGCATTGCTTCTTAAATTTCACCAGCTTTTCATTCTTTGCTCTAATTTTCACTTGCTTTGTTATTGCTTCTACATCAAGAAGCTCCTTTAATATCTGCCAATATTATCTTGCCAGTAACCTTTAAAGATCGGTAAGGCAGCATATTTTTAATTGCTGTTTTAACCAGAAAGGAACCGGAAAGCAGAGTTTATGGGATTGAAATGTCAGCATTGCTGTACAATACCTGTGTCTCTCCTCAAGAGAGGCAGGTGGTCAGAAGTGACAATCACACTTTTCTTTTTATCGGCAGCATATTGTTGAAGTGGCAGTCGCTGCTCCCGTCTCTGTGCCATTTGGGGTGTGGGGCTTTAATCTGTGGGGTGGAAAGGATATGTTGTTTTATCAAACATAAAAAGGGTTTGACAGAACAGCACCTGTTGTCTTATTGCTGTATTATTAGTAATTGGAGAGAGAAACACTCTCTTCCAGCAACCTCTCCTCTGGTATTAGTCCAAACTGTTTACTCTGTAGTGATTTAAACTTGTACCATTGCTTAGAAGTAACCTATTCCATGTGTGAAACATTGAAGCTGCAGGACAGATCATGGATTAATTAATAAGAGGTCTCGTTTTAGCATCATTTTTTATTTAAAGAGGAAGGCTATTGGCAAAGTGGTCTTTGCCACAGGCTTAGTTTGCAGAACAGATTGGCACTTACTCTTTATAAATCATATATTTGAAAAAAAAACAGGATTTCTTGAGATCATTGCCTGGCAGCCAAACAGACTAGAGCCTATTTCTAGGAAGGAGTATATACCTTTCTCAGCAGTGCTTTATTGAAGAGTATTTCACTGCTTTTTAAGCATTCAGATCTATTTTCAGTGACCCCTGTGCTAGCAAATGAGATTTCTTGAAGTGTGAGCTTCTGGCTTTGCAAGTTCCCCTCCTTTCAGAAATCTGTGATATTGCATCCATCTGTCTAGGCATTTATACTGCATGCATCACTATGGTGTAATCTCAGCAATCTGAACATTAACCATGTAAATGTATGTACTGTAACTGAGGAAGTATAAATTAGGACAGGAAAAGCAACCCTAAAAGGAGAAAGTTATGATATGGGCATATGGCTCTTGTGGGCTCCTGAGCTCCAGACTCGCTATTTGTTATAGCACAATAAATTAAGCTATGAACTAGTTCAGTCTCCAGGTAGTGGTATAGAGGCTGGGGCACAGATAAGACCAGCTTCTTGAAGTTCAGTCCAGATAAGATCAAGGAAAATAGCCAGAGGATGTGGCAAAGATAACTTCTCATGGTGGGTGAGTGCCTACTGCTCCTTTTGTCGTCATAGCCCAGCAGCAATGCTGAAGGAAAAACTACAGTGACTAAAGAATTGTATTTTAAATCCTATCTGGTCTGGAGAACACAGTTGTCTTATCTGGAGATGAGTTTGCTATTGTGATACATGCCTCCCACCTTGTAGTAAGGGACAGCAGTGCTCTTTGTGGAGCACTGTGCCTTCACTACCCTTAGGTACCAGGGCTGGCCCAGGTGCGACTGTCTGTGTGGTCATCCTGCTGGACATGCATTACACCACAGCTCAAAGAAGTATGTTGGCTTCCTATTCATTTCTGAATAGAGGTAATATTTTAGGACTGATACATAGCACTCCCAAGTTGCTGAACTCTGCTCTCCAAAAGGAAGTCATTCTCAGCTTTTGCCTTTTGGTTACAGCTGAAGCCAGCCAAGGCACCTATGTTCAGATTATCTTTCATATAAAATATAGATGGCAGGGTCAAAGCATCTTAGGTAAAAGTCCTTAGCTTTAAAATTAGTCTTTTTTTCTTCTTTTGGTCTGAAATGCCTCAGGAGTACAATGAAGTCCCATGGTAGCTGATGGTCAAGGTTTTGTGAAATAGGGCATTGGACAAAATGCAATTAACTCTTTGGAGAGTCATTTTTCACTTTGTATGAACTAAAGCTAATGTGGGACTGTGTAGTTGTGTAACCATGCTTTTTGTCTCTGTCAAAAGTGACTGGGGATTGCAGCAACAATGTGTAAGCTCGTACTCTTGTGTGCCTGTAACACTTCTATTTTCCTCTTTCAAACACACACACACGAATGATACTTTCAAATAGAGAAATGCATTTATAGTACTGATTCTTGAGTACAGAAAGCTCTAGTGCATGGAATTGAAAACTATTGACTATATGAAAAATCTGTTCTTTTTATTGAAGATACTGATAAAGTGACATTGCATGCTGATTTGCAGCATTCTCAGTTTGAAATCAGCAGTCATGATGGGTGTGAAACAAAGCCATACAGACCCCAGCAACAAAAGTAATGTGCTTTCAGGGAGAAGTCCTTCAGTGGAAAAATGGGTTTGAATGGTAGGTTAGACATGTAGTATCCTCAATGTTGAGAATAGAAAACTTAACTATGGCACGTAAGAGACAGAAGGTTGTAAAGGATGACAATGTGTCAATGAAAAACTGTAAGGTCTTTTGTATATCCAGATCGATAGGCAGAGAAGCATCATTTTAAAAGCTAATCAAACAGTGCATTAAAGGAACAAATTTTGCAACTGGAGCAGAGAGAAACGGTGTTCATAAACACAGTGTGCCCTTTGATGTTGGTCTGTTCCTTGTGTTGGGAGGTAAATATGTGCAAAGGCCTAATCCTGAATAAGAGATTTCTTTTAGATCTTGTATGATTGTACAAGCAGTAGAGGATACTCAAGTTGTAAAAAAACAATAAAAAAGATTCACTTGTAAGCAAAATACATCTCATAAATGCTGAGTTTAACTCGTTTGTGGTTGCAGTTGTTTGATTTGTTTATAGTTCTCAGTCTCTTGGCATCTGGATGCATTATGCTAATATTAAAAGAAAAGGGGGGGGAAAAGGGAGTTTTAATGCAAGTAGTCTTTTGCCCCTGCCCCTTCCATGCTGCCGGATGGTTGAAATGAGAAGCAGGTCTGTTTGTCCCTGAAACTTCCCAGGTAACAATGGTAATAGGGGCAGTTCTGGAGAATTCAGCACCAAAAATCAGTAGGAGCCACATGTCAGCTCAATGAAATAAAGTGGTACAAATGCTCTCTTTTCTGCATGGCATTCAAAGTGTCTAGATGATCAATGACATGAACAGTGTCGGTCTTTCCAAGAGGCAAGCTGCTCGTGTCAGCTTTTGATGGAGTTTCTCCACATTTTCAGGGAACTTGTATGCTCAAAAGGGTGGTGGTTGCTATGGCTGTGTCACCACCACAGAATAGTTACAATCTATTGTAAGAGAAGTTGCCTGTAAATAGAGGTGTAGGATTTGACTCAAATCCAGGATCAGCTCTAGTAAAGGCCCTACAGCTTTGAATCCTGCAGGCAGGTCATTAGGTACATGTCCCAGGAATGAGCTGCACTGGCAGTCACAGCACATTGCTCTAGAGGAACACTATCCATCTTTTCCCTATCATGATCATGTACAGAAGAAGAAAATTCTGTGGAGACCCTCTTATATAGCCCCACATGAAAGTGTCTGTAATCCCATCAGACTGCAGGCTGAAAGCACTCCTGATTTCATGCTGCTTCTCTGGTCCTCATTTTTCTGTCAAAGATGGAGAATGTTTGCCATTCCACTTGCCAGTATGCAAACAGGACAGATGCTCACCTGTGCAGGTTCAGTCATTGCTTCCAGAACATTGATGTCCTATCTTTCATCCTGTGCAAACTTAGGGCTATTAGTTGGTGGCCTAAAGATTAATATTAATATGAATATGAATATGCAGGTTTTATTTTGTACTACAGGGTAATGCTTAAGGCATCCCCATATTTCTACTTGGTAATCAACAACTCACTCCTCAAAAGTCAGCCTGATTAAACTGCAAACAGAGTCAATATTCCCAGAATACTTCCTTGATGTTATCAGAAATCTCCTATTATTTTGGCCAGGTGGGAATGTAATCAGGATTGACAACAGATTTTAAGTCCTGAGAGTTAATGTCATCTTCACATCACACTGGCCAGTGTGTTGTGTTTGAAGAGCCTGAAGAGTCTGAAGAGCCTGACAGAGCAGGACATGGGTTGCCCCTTCTAATTCATTACTGTACTCCTGATGAGATGTTTCTTGTTTGGAAGACAATAGAAACCCAGTACTCTGTAAGCACAATTTACAATACTGTTTGTACCAGGCTTTAAAGAAAGGGATTAGTGCACTGGCATTTGAGCTAAGCAAATGCTAATTTAAGAACCCACTATTATCACTTGGTTTGTATTATGGTAATAACCTTTAACATTATGAAATAATAAAGAACTGATTGAACCGTGTTGAGTGCAGCCACATGCTGAAACTGAATGAGTGAACTGTCCAGACAGACTAATCAGTTCACTTAGTCATTTTTGGGGGTTTTTCTTAATTTTATAGATATTTATTTCTATATTTTAAGTAAACTGTATACTTGGAAGCATTTTTGCTACCTTCAGTAATATATAAAAGTAGAAAAAGCATTCAGAGCAGACAGTAATACTAAGGAGCAAATGTTTCTACCTAGTGGTGTCAAAGAAAAGTAATGAAAGTATTACTAAAGAAAATCTCTGCTTTCCTCCAGAAAACCTACTTGTAGCTGTTTGAAGAAAGCATAAACATAAATACTGTCACACTCAGTGTACAATACCTTTCCATGTCAATGGTATTTTACTCTCTCTGTATTTATTTACGGTACTGTTAATCTCAGTTTCTCTGTAGTAGTAGATCTGTGTTTCCCAACACCAAAATATGCCTTGAGAAAATAAACTATTATCCCAGATGAAAAACTGAGAATGGGCAAAATTATTATCTACTTAATGTTTCATAGACTGTCCTTGTCCTTCTCAGGTGGTGTTCCTGATACACTTTGCATGTGGAAGTAGCAGCGTACACTGGCTGCTGCTGGCTTTGGGTTAGGCTGTAGTTCAGAAATGCAAAGAAAAATCATTAGTAGGTGGTATTAGGTGAAACTCAGCCATTACCACCAGTTGTCTGTATTTCTCCTCTTTGAGGCACAACCACAAGGGTTAAATACTTGCGTGGAATATACCCATCCAAAGCAGAACCAAGTTTCAGAGAAGGGAGAAAACAGCACTCCTACATACAAAACATTATTTCCAGGATAGGATTACTTTCATTTCACAATATTTTGCAATTTGGCAGTTTAAACCCATAAAATTTTCTATAGACATTCTAAAATTTTCTTGTTTAACAAACTGTTCCAGAATACTAAAAGTAATTTAAGTGTTTCCTGTTCATGTTCGGTTTCCTCTCTTCCGGTTCACATTTTATCTGAATTATAACAGTAGGCAGATCTAGTTTTACAAGATTCCTTAAACAACTTTGTGGAGCAACTCAGATATCTTCATGGTGGCAATTGCATATTGGTGTTTTAAACTTTATATTGTGCAAATACTTTGCACTCAAATGTCTCCCTTAGGTTTTATTCTTTCATTCTTGTTACTCGCACCTGATCAATGAAATGATGACACTCATAGTCCCCTTTCTTCTGTCTTTTCAGAGGGGTGAATAAATTCTGCTTTGTTTTAATTGCATTTGCTTCTGTGCATAGGTACTGAATAGTAGTGATATGAGACAGCAAAAGTAGAAGAGCTAGAGGGCAGAAAGTAAGGACTGCATATGCTCTATCCCTGGTAGTGTTCAAGGCCAGGTTGGATGGAGATTTGAGCAACCTGGTCTAGAGGAAGGTGTTCTTGGCAGTGGCAGGGGGTTGGAACCGTATGAACTTTAAGGTCTCTTCGATCCCAAACCATTCTGTGATTCTATGATTTTTTATGCATTTTTCTAGTAGAATTACTGTGAACTGTGTAATTGTTAGTTCAGGTTTATCTGCCATTCATAAATTAGTCCATCTTTTGCCTTACACTATTCATGAGACATAAAATCCCACACTTGACCTCAGGTTTTTTGAGATATTTAAAATAAAGTGTGAGTCAGTGGTTGCCCAAAGCACATAAACTTATCAAGACTGAAACACCGAAATTTTCTGTTTCAGTTTATTTTTGGTATGCTTGGTTAATGGAGCAGGAAACAAGCTTAGGCTGTAGATGTTCTCTACAGGCCAGTCAACCAATTCTTACAAAAATATTTTATCAAGAATTAAAGATTTATATTCATCATGGAAGATATTTCTAAGCCATGAAACATGGAAAGAAAAATGGCTAAGACGTGTTTTACTTAAAGTTCATTAGCTACCTGGCATGCTTTCTTTTGAATCTATACAATAATAGCACTCTTATCTTCTGTCCTTCTTTTACCCCTTTTATCTTCCCTCAGTGTTAGTTTACCATACCTTAGATCATAGACTATGTTATAGTTAGGAGGAGTTATTTCTAAAGTATACAATGAAGGCAAAATATAAGTGATATTTTGTGTGAACATGAGCTTCAAAATACCTGGAACATGTCACATTTTTTCAGGCTTGTATATATAAACTGATTTTTCCTAATTCCTAAATATAAATATATGTCAGAGAGAGAACTCAATACAGGAGAAGAAAATAAAAACATCAGAAAAATAAATCCATAGGTAGAAGCTGTTGAAAAAACTGTAAATTGCCCAAAACTGCTATTTGAAGGATGGGGGAAAGGGGGTCAAGAGGGCCTAATGTTTGAATGTCTGTGCTGAAAAATTGTATCCCTACTGCAAATTGTGTTTAGATTTAAAAGTTGATTTTTTCATTGAGGAAACATATTTTACTCATTTTCCCAGAACAAAATAGACATTTGAGTTTGACATGCAAGTATAATTTGATTCAAAATTTAAGGTCACCCACTGAAGTAATGGAAATTGTAAAGGCCTATGCACTGATCTGGAAACATACGGAGCCTGACTGTCATCTTACTTACACCTTTAACATGTGCCTAAAAACATGCAAATCAAAGACCAGCCTGAGAACACAAATGTGATCAATATCTGCCTTAACCTCTGGTTAACATCTGTGAGGGCTGACTCAGCCTTCCATCTTTTCGTGGATATGCCTTTTGCTGAGTATGACTGAAACAATCTGTAGATCTTTCACATTAAAATGTGTTAAATTAATCTGCTCAATCTGCAGATCAAGCAGCATTTTAATTTAGTCACTTTGATTTACTTGCAGAACTTTCAGAGTTGTGACTGACACCTTTGAGGGGGATACCATTGATATACGGTGTTTGTGTTGCTTTAGGTTTGTGAAAAACATCAGGTTTCTTCTGGATTAAAAGGCAATATAATTGTAAATTATGTTAGTGTGTGGGCTGGACTATCAGCGCTCTTTCAGGTAAATTACATAAACTGCCATATAAAAATAAATGTAATGTATAATCTTGGGACATACTCTTTTTAGCTAAGCTCTTTCTCTGGCAGAGGAACATCTAAGACATTATGGTACTAATT
This sequence comes from Psilopsiagon aurifrons, assembly GCA_025447955.1. Lineage (NCBI taxonomy): Eukaryota > Metazoa > Chordata > Aves > Psittaciformes > Psittacidae > Psilopsiagon > Psilopsiagon aurifrons. Next base: position 24,687 of record JAOEHY010009629.1, read on the forward strand.
CCCCAAATTTTTATTTCAACTTGATTTTTCATAAGGTTGGTTAATGCAGAGAGGAAAGACCATTTGAAATGCTATCACACTGTGTTTGAGCATAGGAGACAAGACATCTGCCATTGAAAATGATGCCCCAGAAGATTTCCTAAACATTATCTCTGAAAATGTGAAATGCAACCACCTCTGCTGATGAAAGGGAAGGAAGCTGAATGTCAAGCATGGCATTATTCTGCATTCAGGGAACAGCAAGTTGAAACAACACCCGTTTTGTAAGATAACTGAATAGTAATAGCGCACTAATTGTAGTGCATGTGTAGAATAAGTGTTTTAAAAAGCTCCCCAAAAAGTTCTGCAACTAGTAAGCTGCACATCATTCAGTGTATTTAACTCACAAAAACGTAGTGCTTCGTTGATCTTCCCCAGGATTTGTACTTGAACTCCACCAACTCCAGGTATTTCAAATATAGATTCTTAGTCATCATCTCTGGCGCTAAATGCCAGCAATTATAAGTACTGGTTGACTCATTGCTATACTTTATGAGTTTTTATGGCTATTATAAAGCTTTGAAATGCTGGCAGACCTGTAGCCATCCCTGACACAACCAGTAGCAGTGTATTTCATATTAAATATAGCCAGATATTAAACCATTATATTGTTCTACCCAGTTGTCCAAGAGCATCATCACCAGAGATGATAATGTGAGCCAGGGGACACTAGTACAGCTAACTGTAATATTTTATGTATTCTAATGATCTTTGCATTCTAAAGGACTGAAGTTGTTAACCATACATTATCTTGCCAGTGGTTTTACCAGCTCTGCATTTCTAAGGAGAAGAGAAGAAAGAACTTTGCAGTATGTTGCATTTGTATATAACCAGAGAGAATTAGACCCACTGTTTCACAAAGTGACATAATAGTCAGGGCTGGAAAGTGGCTGGATCATCTAGTCCAGGCAATACCCCTGCTCTAGCAGGGTCAGCAAAAGTGGGTTCCTTAGGGTCATATAGTCAAGTTTTGAATTGCTCTGCCGATGGAGACTCCGCAACTCTTTGGGCAACCTGTTCCTCATTCCAGTTACCCTTAGAATAAGTAAGTTACTTAAGTTATTTCTAATGTTCAAATGGAATTTTCTGTAGTTCAGTTTGTGCCCACCACTTCTTGCCCTATCACTGGGAACCACTGAGGCCACCTTTATACACCCCTCAAATTGACAGTGTAAATTGGCTGAAATCATAAAGCACTACTGTCCATTCTTGACCAAACCAGTCCATAGGGTTTGGGGTGTGATATCCAAAATGCCTTAAACTTGGCAAGGAGGAGACAGATTTCTCAAGAGACATGTGACTCCTTCTCAGTATGCTCAGTATACTTCTTGTGCTCTTCCCAGATGTTAGGTCCCACTCATCACTAACTATCATTCTTCTTGGTCAAAATTTGAATTAAATGACATTGCTTTTATCCAATACATTTCCCTCTTTGTTCATGTCTGCAAAATACTTGCCTAGAATTTAAGTTCATGTTGACATTCTGGTGGGTAATGAGGATTATAGACTGGGCTACTCTTCATCCTTCTATAGATGGTGATTATTTCTGAATCTGCCTGTCAGAAATTAGGCAGAATCTCCTTCAAACGAAGGAAACCTTTACCGTGAGACTTGTCTACGTGGCACAGTATGAAAGCAGAAGTGTACTTTCATAAGCTTGAAGCCAGCTTTGGCTTCGGGTTGGCTGATTAAAAAAAAAGAAATCCACTAAGAATAGAGCATGGCCTATATAAAATAAGTTAAAACCTCAAATTTACTTGCATTTGTCAATGTCCTCTTTAGCAGGCTTTCTTCTCCAGAGATTTCCCTTCTTTCCTTTCCATGTAAGTTGTTCTCATTAAGCTCTGTGATTACAAACAAGGCTTAGCACTATTAAATGACTAGATATTTTTATGGCCAAATGGGATTACTCTGATAATTGTCTCTGATCTGTTGCAGTGCTTCTTCTCCCATACTTGCTGCATCGAACCTTGTAACAAGAACCTTGATAGAATTACCTACCATGCAACTGGCATTTCCCAGGTCCTTTGATCCTGGATCTCTTCAGAAGTTTAGATTCTTTCCAGCTGTGGGCAGCATGTCACAGCCCTTCCAGAATTTATTGTTTCTCCTAACATTGTTCGTGTAAGTCTTTTTAAACCTGCATAGCATAAAGAATGACAAGGCTTAAAATAAGGATGTCATGGTAGTGTTTCATGCAGCCATTTCTGACCCAGATCCCCAGTCTCAGCCATCATGCAGTCAGGCCCAATTCTGCTCTTAGGTTCAGTATCTGTGGCAGATCAAGCAGGAGAGAGGTTGGCAGAAACCTCCAGCATTGAAATTACAGACTGACAGCGTGGTGTCATCCATCAGAAATTGTGACATTTCAAATATATATATGCTTCTGCTCGTGTTGTGGATTAACCCCAGATAGCAGCTAAGGACCATGTAGCCACTTGCTCAGTCTCCCCCAGTGAAATGGGCGAAAGAATCAGAAGGGTATAAGTGAGAAAACTTGTGGGTTGAGACAAAGACAGTTTAACAGGGAAAAGCCATGCATGAAGCAAAGCACAACAAGGAATTCATTCACCACTTCTCACCTGCAGGTGTTGAGCCATCTCCAGGAAAGCAGGGTGCCATCACACAAAACAGCTACTTTGGAAGGCAAATCCCATCTCTTCCAGGGTCCCCCTTTTCCTCCCTCTTCCCCCAGTTCTACATGTTGAGCATGATACCACACAGTCTGGAACATCCCTTGGGTCATTTGAGGTCAATTTTCCTGGCTGTGTCCCCTCCCACCTCCTTATGCACCCCCAGCCCACTCTCTGGAGGTGATGATATCCATATCTCCAGAGGTGTTCTCTGTAACTCTGGGAGAAGGATACTTTTGTATTTGGAAATCCCGAAGTAGTGAATTTATTGGCAAGTTGGGATTTGCTCGTAACAATAAAAACACCACCCTCTATGCCAGGGATACTTCATCAACTTTGAAAGATTTCTTGGTCAAAATGCATTTACTGGAATCCTTTCTGTAATGACTGAAACGCGCAACAAGGTTCTCATAAGAGTTCTAATACTCTGTGTATTTTTTGCTGTTGGCACTATTTGGGGTATGAGCAAGACCACACATTTCCGTAGCAGCTTGACAGGCTTAGGGCTAGTACATGCATTGTACTTCTGTGCCTCTGCTGTGATTTATTTGGAGCAGGGCATGTATATGGCAGTGCTGCTTTTAACTAGCTAGTGGGTATAGCCCTGCCAAGTCCTGTTGTCAGTCTGTCAGCAAAAATCATGCCAATATAAATCATTCACTGCCCACTTTCATCCCTCCTGCCTTCTTTGCTCTCAGGGGTAGCCACTGTCTGGTGATGCTCACTGCCAGTTTTGCTCCTGTCTTACAGGAAAGGTATTTTCCCTTAGCACCCTCCTTTAGCAGGATGGGACCATTGTTCACGCTTCTCTTTAATATACTACTGGAAATCATTAACAAAAATAAATATTTATAAAAATACCTTACAAGCAGGCAACTGTTTGGATAAATGTCATGCTTAGCCTGACATTTCTTGTTGCTAGTCCTCTGGATAGCCCAGTGAGCTGAGGCTGCAGCCCCAGAGGGTAATGTGGGACGACATGTAAAGGTCGTCGTGAATCTAGTGAAGGAGATACTTTAAAGCAGAATCCAAATATAAAGTCTTGTAGAAGCTGGCATGCAAATGAAAATGTAAATAAGGCTGACAAGCTTTCCAGCAAGACATCAAACTGCCAAAGGGCAATTCTGCCTTCTCCAGGTCTCTTCTGCCCTTCATGAGCATGCTACAGCTGTTTCCTCAGCCAGCAACGATAGTAACCTCTGGGGGAAGAAGGAATATGAAAGTCATAGTGATTCTTAGCAGCTGTCACATTTGCAATGGTTTCCCTTCAGAGTATTTCATAACCCTTTTTTTCACTCTACTTGCCTTAGAAAATTAACTTACGCAATCACTATAGATGAATAAACAAAAAGATGTGTGTAAGACACACACAAGCTTGGATGAGGGTCTTAAAGCTACAAAATTCCTACATGAAAACAGGGTAATTGTGAGACACTATTAAAGGGGTTTGGCATAATCAGATAGCAAAGAAATCGAGAAAGATGAGGGGAGAAAAGGGAGTCATTGACATAGGTTGTTTGTTGAATTGTACTTGAACTGTATCAGAAACTAGAAAAGGTTGAGAAGGGTCAGAGGCTTTCGAAAACAAAGGAGCCGAGGTAGAAGTCACAAGTTAAGAAGTCTTGTAACTCTCAGAATAGATTCACCTTCAGCCTTTGACATCATTTTGACAGAGATGTGAGTAAAGGTTATTATAGCTGCTTTGATTTGGTCCTTTTTTTTTTTTTTACTAGAGATTCAGTTCTTCTTTTTTTAATGTCTGGCAAAAACGTATGTGCATTTACCCAGCAATCCCCTTGGCATCCTTTCCTACCCTCTGAAGGGTGCTGCCCTCCTTTACTAATGCCCCTCAGAGCAGACACTTGGCGTGCTCGGCACAGCAACAGCAGCTGTGTGGCAAACCTCTACAAAGCTGATTTCTGTTTCCCTTTGTCAGTGCATGACACTCGCTGCCTGTTGGGATGCTTTTAGAGGCCTCCTGAGCCAGCCGTCTCAAAACAGGAATGGTTCACTGCAGTAACAGCGTCTGCTGATGTCTCATTACAATCAATTTAAATGCTTCAGTTCTACTGAGAGCTAATAACACATGAAAGTCAAACTAGGCTCGTAATTTAAAAGACACATTTTTTCGTAATGAACTATTATGCCCTGTTGAAAGCTTGACTATAAAAGATTTTAAAGCTGTGTTTCTAGTGTCATTAGGTCCTTCTCTTATGTGTCTTCTAAGCTGGGAATAGTAAGATGTTCTCCACTTTCTGTTTACCTTTATTAAAATAGCAAAACTTTATCTATTGTCCTTTACTATATTATGTACTTACAATACATATGTAGTGGTATTAAAAGATTAAATTATGACCTGCCTAACCTTCCAGAGAGCTTCACATTACGTTTTAGAAGAATAGAGAGTTTGTTTCACTGCCTTTATTCAATTTATTGTTTCCAACCCCAATTCAGCCTCTCTTGATTATCTTTCAAATAAATGGCTTTGTGAAAAGGAAAGTTAAAGTAATGATATCAAATTGCCCCTGAAATTACCATGGGCCACTCTTCATATGTCTGATGTAAGAATGCAGGCAAATGGGGCCCAACCAGCTCAATATCTGGCAAAAGTTAGGGAAACAGGTGAAAAACCCTGATGCATCTATAGAAAGGAAAATCTAATTTACCTGGTCTTCAAAAAACTCATGACCACACCAGGTATGGGATGGGTGGGATACTAATGGCTTTGGGAAAGAGACAAAAAAGCAGTTAGGCTGAGGAAAAGGAGGAGAAAGCAGGCTTATTCTTCAAAAATGATTTTACAGGTAATTTCAGAAGGATAGTGGAGAGGTGAGGCAGACAACTGAAAGAGGAGAAGAAATGCATTATGGATGAGCCCAGGGAGCATCAAAGGGGATGGAGGAACTGAAAAGCCTTCAAGCTTTGTGGCTTTGCAGGGGCTGGTAAAGCTGCTCTCTATCTGCTTGTACACAGCTCGCTGACCCCACTGTTACACTCATTAAAAAAAGGACTAATCTTTAACTCAAGCCTCATCAATAGTGTACCCCCAGTCAAGAACTGATGGGAGGTGGGGATAGAGACATATAGCCTAGTTTTGCCATGAAGTGCAGTGGTTTGTGAAATTACATTCTCAGATTGGTACAGAAAGGAAAAAGGGGTGGGGGAAAAATCTGGGGTTTGATTTCCTATTTTGAGGACAGGAGAGAAAGAACTCGGCACAGACAAAAGCCCTGCTGTTGTTGTCAAGGGCAAGGAAGGCTGGTCCACCAGGCTCTTCCTGTATTTGGTGGAGAGAGAAGGTCCTTTAGAGGATGGTAGCCCTGAAACGAGCTGTGAATGAGCTTCCTTTTTGGGTCCTTAAAAGATTTACTGCAATAGGCTAAAATCATTATGAATCCTGTCATCCGCCCACCTCAAGGTACGGGGTGGGAGGGAAGTGAACAGGAAAGGATCCAGGAGCACGACTAGATTGTGAGGGTCCAGCTCTGTTGCCTTGGCATTATTGCAATAACACACCTCTGCAGGAGGATGACCAAAGAGTGCAGCTTTAAACTTAAGGAATGGCAGTTCTAGATGTTAACAAAAACCATTCCTATAGGACTGTAGTCCTCTGAAGGAAGGCAGGCTAGGCAAGTTACAAAGTTTAGTTTGACACAAACTGCAGAAGAGAGAGAAAGAAAGTCCTTAATTAGCCATTCCTTGTGCAGCAAGTCTCCATCCAGACAGCACAATAATCACGGCTACAAGATAGCTTAGTTCAAGCCATGAAGCTTAATTTGGCAGGTGATGACTGTTTCCTTAGCCTAATGGTAACAGGGAACAGAAATTATCTGTCCACTGCAAGTCATTATATTTTAATGGAAGAATAAAAGGCAGCCAGCACAGAAAACACTTGCCTTCTCTCTTCCTGTCCCTTTACACCGAGCCACCCCCTGATTTTGGCTTGACTTCAGCCATGTTCTCTTAGTCACCAGGTAGTTGTTTTTTGTGATTTTCTCATCTTGCCTGTGACTAAGAAAGGGAGAAATTCCCTCTCGATATTCCCACAGTCTCTTTTTCTTTGAGTTTTGTGCATGAAAGAATTTTATCCTCTTTCTTGTGTGTACGCAGTGCCATGCTCTGCCCTAGAAGTCAAACATAACCCTCTAAGATGAAAAGGAGAACAATTTGTTCTGAGACCAACCAGCTCTTTAAGTAAGCTAAGGAATCTGCCTGAGTTTTTTATCCCATTAATTTCCAGCCTAGATCCAGTACTTTTCTTACTCACTTAGAAGTAAGTGAAACTTAGAGGTTCACAATAAATTTATCCAAAGAAGATAGAGAACTATCACAAGACTTCCGTTACAAGAAGGAGCTAAGATGGGTTTATGTGACTTTCTTGAAGCTTCAGTGCCTTGTTTAAGTCAACAGGAAATTACTGTTATTCAACAAAATGCCACTGTATCCAGATTGGTTTGGGCATCACTGATCTAGTGCGAATTAGTACAAATTAATTTTAACATTAACCTGCTTACAGCCATGAACACTGCACTAGGTACTGGGGGATTCAGTTAATTACAATAATAATACTTTTGTGCTAATTACAGGGACACACCAAAAAGGTTGCTGTAGCAATACTAACCCATCTCATAGCATGTAGGCCACTGGCAGTAATGAGCTTCATCTGTCCCAGTTGCTACACAGTAATTTTCTTTTAGGTCTTATTTCTGACACTGGCAGATTGTTTCAGAAGGGTTTCACTTGTATGCCCATCTCTGCCTGCCTGTTTATCTGTGTTCCCTCTTTCATTATTTATTTTCATAGAATCATAGAATTGTAGAACAATCAGCTTTGGAAAGGACCTTAGGATCATCTAGTTCCACTTGTCATATTGTTTTCTCATAGTTATTGTGAACTAGAAGGAATGGTCTTAAAAAAGAGCAAAAAAGCTTCAGACAAGACATTAGGAAAAATACACAACTGTAGAAAGGAGAGGGAAGCACCAGAATAGACTTTTAGGGGTAATTGAAGTGCCTCCCTCTCTGGGGATCTTTCAGAACAAATTAGAGATCTGTAAGAAAATATGACTGTGACTTATGGCCCCTGAGGATGTTCTTCTCCCTCTCTGACGATCTCTCTGTCTCCTCCCCACTCAGAGTTCGACTCATGCTCCAGTTGCAAGTTTCTGATGCCTGGCACCTCTGCAAGTGTGTCCTGTTTGTCCTTGGAAAATGCTAGGCTGTGCGATTTGATACAGTCCTTTATCACTGTGGTCTAAGATAAATTGTCTCCGTTTGCTTCGGAAAGTGCATTCAGTTGTCCCAGTGCAGACAACATTTAGGAACTTGATCACAATGCACAGACCGTAATGCAGACCCAGACAGTCTCACACAAGTTTCTCATTCAATCTGAGTATCTCTCTTTCTTAGAAGATTGTGTATAGGCAATTTAAGCCATTCTGTAATGTAGAATCATAGAATAGCTAGGGTTGGAAAGGACCTTATGATCATACAGTTCCAACCCCCTGCCATGGGCACCTCCCACTAAACCATATCACCCAAGGCTCTGTCCAACCTGGCCTTGAACACCGCCAGGGATGGAGCATTCACAG